>OU015494.1:104066371-104141371 GCA_907164885.2 Dolomedes plantarius | reverse complement strand
TCTATATATATAAAAGAGCTTGTTTGTTTGTTTGTCCGCTATAGAATCATAGACTGTTTCACCCACCGGGACCAAATTCGGCATAGTTAATGTTTTGGACCCTAGAAACTTAAATCAGGAAAAACGAAATTTGGGGCTCAATTAGTTTTTTTAAAATTAATTTTTTAATGATTTTGTGCCCATAAGCACACCTCTTAAATGTGGATACAGCCCCTTTACGACAACCCTTCAAATTCGATACGCGGGGGATAAGCGGTTTATTCTCAGGGGTGATCTGGGGTGGTTTGAGAGTTGGTCTGGGGGTAACGGGGGGGGGGGGGAGGACGAGGTGTTTATTTTTCTTACGTTTAGTGGAATCGTGAGTCTAAAAAGGTGGAGAACCGCTGCTTTAGACAATTTTAGACAATGGCGCTCAAACTAATAGAACTTAATAAAATTTGGAAAAAAAAAAGAAAAATTAAGTTTGGAAGTTTTTGGAAGCCTTCTGTTGATCTAAATATATTAATTGTTTGAGGATCATAAAATAGGAAGAAGTTTAAGAGTTCTACAGGTTTTTCCCCTAAGTTCGCGAAACAGAGTTAACATACGATATGTATTTAAATTACTTATTCCGTGAAATCATATAAGATAAATCTTTTAGAGTTTTGGGGTTTTTTAAGCAGTGGGAGGAAAAGCTCTTTAAACAGAGAAACATAACGACACATAACTTTCATTCCGAACTGTTAGTCCATTAGTTATATTAAGGCATAAGAAAATTAATGAAATTATTTTTAAAGAATGATTGCCCGGGTAGATATATAGATATAAATTTTTTCATGCTTTCCATCAAAAGAATACTGGGTATATCATTTCAGTAGAAACGCGCTAAGCGCATTCTGTCTGGCCAGATGAACATGAAGAGTGGGGGGTGCAGCCCAGTATTTTTTTGATGGAATGCATGAAAAATTTTATATCTATATATCTACCCGGGCAACGCCGGGCAATAATGCTAGTATATATATATGTGTATATATATATATATATATATATATATATATACACATATACAGTAACCACCGCTTATAGTGATCAGGGTTTATAAGAATCAACCGATTATAAGAATCATTATCGAAAAAACAAAAACAAATGTATTATTTCCATGTTAAAATTTTCGCTTTAAAGAATCAATCCACCGGTTTTAAGAATCACTTTACACTCTTCGCTTTCCTTTCATTTTTTTCAAAAAAGCCACTAAAACACTCAAAAGGCATGAAGTTCTTTCTTTATTTTTTTTTAAAGAAAGAGTGATAAGATGGGATTGAATACAATTGTAAAATGCATCCCTTTCTTTGTTAGACATAACATAATAGTTTCCCCTTAAACGCTTTAGCTAAACATTGTTCCATTAGCTTGACCCAGGGGCATTTCTACCCGTCCAGGTCCGATTTTACTTTTCTCCACTGACAAACAGGGACTCTTTTTTCCCACGTCCCACATCCTGGTTGCGGCTTCTTGGACCCTGAAACACATGAATCTCCGGCGAAGTGTCCACTATCACTTAGACAAACGTGACATTAGTAGATTCAGCACGTTATCAAATCGTGAAACGTAAGCTAGAAGGTGCATCTTCGTCTGAGAGTATTGATATTGAAAGAGGTATAAACAGCCTCCTGAAAACTTCATTACGTCATACTACCGTAGAAAACTTTTTCTTGCACCCTTCCTGTAGTTGAAATGTTAAACTGTTAAGCAGGTATGTTGTAACAAATATTGGATTTTTTTCTTCTCTAATTATAATCATGTGTATCTATCTACTTATAGGTCTAGAAATTAAGTTGTACTTTTAAAATTATAAACAATAATTTTAATAAAAGATAATTAACGTAAATTAAAAGGATTTTATGGTAAATTATCTAATATATGTATGTATAGGTGTGTGTGTGTGTGTGTGCCTGTCCAACAACCTAAATTTCGGCTATAAGAATCAACCGCCTATAAGAATCAAAAACAGCAATAACAAACGTGATTCTTATAAGCGGAAATCACTGTATATATATATATATATATATATATATATATATATATATATATATATATATATATATATATACTGACCCACACAACACACCGATCTCTATTAGACGTCTATAATACCTCACCTCATAAAGATGCGTACCTCTATAAGACGTCGAAAAATATCTACATCACGTGGAATGGAGGTCTATAGGAGCTCCGAGGTGTGCTCTCTTTGAGATCCATAAGACGTCTACGATATCTAAGCGGCGCTCTGTAGGACGTCTATAACAGCGAAAATTTCGATGTGGAGGATACGCGATTTAGATATTTTAGACCTGTAAAGGACGTACTATTTCCCTCCAAAATATTGTAGTTTGGATCCTAATTTCTTAATAATAAATTAAGCTTAATTTATTTCTAACAATTTGCATTCTAATAGGACATTTTTATGCAAAAATAATTGCTACAGAGATTCTAAAACTAAAAGTAAATTTATGGAAGTATAACAAAGAGTATAAAAATAATAGTGTGTATTATTTTAGTGTCTATTATTATGTGCTGTGCTATGGTTCGTGATGTGACTGAGCGATCCGTCACTGCCATGCGCACAATTTGCCTGTCATCACGTGAAGTGGTGCGCTGAGGTGGATGCGATCGAACACGCCGGTCCGTCGTACCCTCCTGCATCCAACGATCACATATCCGCATTACAGTTGTTTGGTTTCGTCCAACACGACTACCGATTTCCCTGAAAGATAATCCACAATCTCGGTAGGCCACTATCCTTCCTCTGTCGAACTCGGATACTTGATTAAAAGATGATCGCTGTTTTCGACGAGGCATAATTGATCGTTTTTTTGAAAAAACCACAAGAAAAACACAATTGCCGAACTTGAAATCGTCGAAATCTCCAAGCCTTAAATAGCGCTTTGAAGTGGCGCCACAGGCGCGCGTGATGTGCGTCTGCGCTGAAATTCTAATGATTTGCATATCTCACCTCCGCTAATGCATGTTGTAAATTTCATGTTATTTGCATCTTTCCTTCAAGGTGTTGCATTTACAGTGGCCAGCAGTATATATATATATATATATATATATATATACATATATACAGTCAGACCTCTATTTAACGAAGTCGCTAAATCTCGAAAAAAAGTTCGTTATATGAAGAATTCGTTAAATGGAGGTAGTCTTTTAAAATACTTAAAACTCCCACAAAACATATTTAAAATTCATAAATACTCAATATTATTAAAAAAGTAATTAATCCCATCTTTATTTTGTAAATTAATATCTATTTGTTTTATATATCTTACCCATCAAAAAGAAATCTGCAAGGAAAACAAGAATAAGACAAAACATTGTCCGGGAATACACTGTATTTTCAATTTCCAGAACCGAAATTACCAGCACGGATCGTAGTAGGGTTTAATTGGTTAAAAGTTAGGAAAAGGCATGACTAAAGCGCTAAAGCATTTAATTTTCTGCCCACGCTACGCAAGTTTAGTTTTCGAGTAATAGGCCGCCATTTAATATTTTCTCTCGAGGTTATTAGAACTTAGAATCAAAAGCGAAATTAGTTGGAACGCCGCAGGGAATTTAGAATAAATTAGAATTTAAAAGAGTTATGGGACTTTTAATGTTATATATATATATATATATATATATATATATGTGTGTGTGTGTATATATATGTATATATGTATATATATGTATATATATGTATATAAATATACATATATATACATATATATGTATATATATGTATATTTATATACATAACATATATATACATATATATTACATTATGCAAATCGTTCAAATTTCTGGATATAGATGGCAGCATCATAGATCTTACGTAGGTTGTGCGTTTAGCCAATGCGCTAATCCCACAATCTGTGGGAATAGAATCGGCCGGATTACTTGGCTCCCGACCCTCTTTGTCTCCTGTGCGATAACCAAGAAGAAATGGACTTGCTTCTTGTCCTGCTCCTATCTCCCGTTTCTTTATGGGAGCTCTATTGGATTGCCAGACATAAGTTGTTGGATTAACTGATGTCATTTTTCTATCTTGTATTCTTGCATTTTTGATATATGTTGTCCTGTAATTCTTGCCATTGGAAATTTAAGAAAAATAATAATAACTGCTTTATAACTCCTTTATAGCTAAGTTTTTGCAACAAAATTTCACATGACCGGGTGTTAAAATGAGGTAAGAGGATTTTGTGCGAAAGTTAATAAAAATTTAATATTTATAACAACTTGGTGCATAATTTTCTATTTTTTTCAAAGGTAGATCAGTTTCTGGTTCCATTACTCGCAACCAAATTGATGAAGTGCGTCAATGTTTCTGATAAATATCAGCATATGAGTTTCAGCTTCAAATACGCAATTTGAAAGTAAATTTAAATGTTCTCATCTTCAGAAAAGTACGAGTTTCCTAGCACGGCGCCGATGATACCGTTTCAAAGCTTATGACAAGATTAGACTGAAGATAGGCGATGCTATTAATGACAAAATAGACCCAAGGCATTGTTGCTCTATTATTGTTGTTAAAATTTTATTTTCAACCCTATAATAAAAACAAAATTAATATGCGTAGTAAAATAGTTCAAAGTGATAAAAATTTCAACTATCAAATCTATAATAATTAGTGACAAGAATTTAAGAAAAAAAATTTAGTATTGTCCTTTTACTTTAAACTTTTAGATATTGATACAATAGTGTACGAAATTTAGCAGCTCTGTTTATTATTATTTTTTTTTCATTCCGTAATAAACAGAAGAGAATTCTATCAGAGAAGTAGGGTCATTCACTATTGAGATGTTTATTCTGTTTGTTGCTATCTAATGCAATTAGCGGATGCATTTGACGGATGCATTTCTCTGCATTTGACGAGAGGATTGTGTTTATGTGAATTTCATGTCAAATTATCCAGTTCTATCAGGACTGTTCAGAGTGGCTTGCATATAATTAAATATATTAAGATTTTTATATGATCCCATTCTCTATGAAATAGTTTTTTTAAGTGCACCTGATTAAGTCTGAAAATATTAATGATTCATTAAATTTACGCGCTATTTAAAAAATATTTCTTCTACCAAAATTTGCAACTAATTTTGCTTTTCCCTTTTTTTTTCTTCTTTTTTTTTCTTTTTTTTTTGGGGTGTGTGTGTGTGTATGGAGATTATCCTTTATTTACAGACTATTAAATATATAAATTACTTACACCCCCCCATATATATATATATATATATATATATATATATATATATACACACACACACACACACACACACACATATATATATACTAGCTGAATACTCGTGCTTCGCTACGGAGTACATTTTAGGAAAATTACAATGAAAAAATATTGAAATTGCTTTTTAGAGGATTTCCTTATAAGCAATATTTCTTGTTTCTTCATTGGGCGGAACTAATATTACCAGGCTCGTCGGCGAACTTACGCTTGTGAAAGCTACGTAAAACTGACCGGGGGAGAAACAATTTTCTCTTAAATATACGCCAGCGTATTTTAAAGTTTGGCCTTGAGACTTATTTATCATCATAGCGAAGCATACTTTGAGGAGAAATTTCAGTCTCTTAAAGTCAAAGGGGGGGGGGGGTCATTAGTATTAGAGGAATGCATGGCACGAACACTTTTTCTCCTTGAGCACACCCGGTTAAAATAATGGTTTTGATTAAATTTTTATTTAGAGCTTTGATCTGTAGTCTTGTGCAATTACACAATTTCGGTGGTTTTAAATTCCGAAGGAGCATTACGGGTGGGCCCTTCCAAAAAGAGAGCTTATGGTATGGAAGACCCGATAGTTTAAGGGAATTTAAAAACTCTACCGGATAGTTAATGGCATCATCTGAATTACAGACAGTGTCTATCGACTATCTAAATTCAGCCCTTTAGGTCCAGTGGTTTGGTCTGTGCGAGGTTTGTCAATCAGTCACAGAACTGTTTTATATATAGGTTTAATTTAATATCCATAAAACATATTAATTTTAATTAAATTCTTAAAAAACTTCCATCTCAATTAGTATAGTGGTAAAATTTTATCTTTTACTGTATTTTAATATTTTTTGTCAGTTTATTTCGTTGTTATGCACGTGACGCAATATTAATTTAAAGTATCACAAAAAGAAAAGAAATTTCGTGATCAGCATTTAATACATTAAATTCTAAAAATTAATCTTTAAAAATTCATCCAAAGTAAAGGGAATTTTTATGATCTTTCTCGTGATATATATTTTATAACCCTCAGATTATTATTTTAAATGCAAACTTTAAAAAAGTTACAAAAACAGCTTAAAAATTTTATTTAAAAAAATCTAAGAATTTTTCAAAAATCTTTCTTAGTGCACCTCTGCACTATAAGAAGAATCACCATGCAAAATTTCAGCCAAATGTGCGTTATCTGTCAGTCAGTCACGGAACTGTTATATATATATATATATATATATATATATATATATATATATATATATTGTACCAAATCGAATGCAAAACCTAACCGGCTTCACACTCGTCGAGAAAAATTAATATGATTTGAGGAATATACCACACATAAAGAAAACGAAAGCATTATCCTAAAACACAGCACTCTTTAATATTCCACTTCGGTTGAACGCCGTCATTAGCACAGACAGACTGCCGATAGAATAGCAGATACAAACACTTTAGAACTGTTGCCATCTCTGGCAACCAAAAAGAAATACAAAATTCGAATAATTTTCACAGCTAGACTAAACATATATACTCTTTCTTTCTTCATCACTGAAGTTTACTTATTGCTGTAACGACCGCTTGCGAGCACTTGGTCTTGAACCATGGATTTCTAAAACATTCTTTTCACACTAAATGATTTTCTTGAGAGTCACACTAAAGGATTTTCTCCAGACCTTTTCGCTTTTCTTTTTGTATGCGCTTATACAGTATGGTGACAAGTATATACCGGGTGATTCAAATTAAAGTATCCCTGTTTGGGACGCCTTGGCGAGAAAAGCAGTGGACGTAACGTCTTCATAATTGGAGGGTTTACATATCAGGCCATGGGAAATTGATTGGTGGGAAAAAAACAATTAGTTCCATCAAAGACCGCTAGGTGCAAATGAGGTGCTGCGATCGGTTGAAGGTAAGGAAAATGAAACATGACTGTACGAAGGAAGGATAGAATAGGAGGAGTCGGTAATTAACTTTATTAGTACAGTGCGTTACACATGCAGGAACTAAACTACACTGACTAAGCTGTATGTTTGCAAGCGTGTGCAGCGTAGGCGTTGTTTCTTGTGTAGCAGCAGCACAACTAAACTTCCAGCCCTTTTCGCCGTTTTGTAGTTGTATATTCGACTGTACGCGCAGTACCGGAGATCAAAATTCGCATGGCGAAAGATCCGTCGTAACAGATAAAACACATGTTCGGAACATTCTTCGACTGCCACGATGGTTCTTTCGTTCCTTTGCTGCTAAAGTTATTTTACCAAAGCGCTTCACTTGTACCGAGGGCAGAAAGCTTTGCGTACGGGTCCAGTAACCCCATGTGCCCTGCGGCGAATGGTGAAACGTTTCGAGGAAACAGGTAGCTTTACCGTTCAACAGGTTATGGATGATGTGGCAACCGCTGTCGTTGAGCAGGCAAATTCGAACACAACAGGAACATGCAGTGGTCGTGCCGTATCAAGGCAACTCGGATTGTCACAAACTACGGTATGGAGGTGCATGCGGAAAACACTCAAAGCCTATCCGTATAAGCTCCATCGCTTACAAGAGTTAAAACATGGCGATTACGATTTACGTGAAACGTTCGCTTTAACGTTCTTGGCACGTATGGAGGTGCAGCAGAATTGGCCGTGGAACATCCTATGGACCGATGAGGCTCACTTTCACATGTGTGGAACAGTGAACGCACATAACTGCCGTATCTGGTCCACTGAGAATCCTCACTCGGTCCACCAAATGCCCCTGCATTCACCGCATGTGACTGTATGGATCGGCTTCACTGCGACCTTTATGATTGGGCCATTTTTCTTCGAGGAAATCACCCCGCAGGGACCAAAAACCTGTTCCGTGACTGCAGCTCATTATCGGGCTATGGTGCAAAGTGTGGTCATTCCAGAACTCCAGCAGCGTGGATGTCTCGCTACAACGGTACTTCAACAAGATGGTGCCCCTCCTCACATTGGACGTGAGGTTTAACAATTGCTGCGACGTCATTTTACGGAGGATCGCGTTATCAGTCGTGCATTTCCTACCATATGGCCTCCACGTTCACCGGACTTAACCGCGTGTGATTTTTGGCTTTGGAGTTACCTCAAAGATAAAGTTTATCAGGGAAACATAGGAAATCTGGCGGATTTGAGGAAACACATCCTCTTGCACGTACGCAACATCGGTCCCGACCAGTTACATGCCGCTGTGGATCATGCTATAACACGGTGACCTTGAAGCACGGTGGACACATTGAAAACCACCTGTGAAATCTTTGTGTACCGTTGTTACTACGCACATGCCTTTCGTTTGCGCCTTCACTGACATTTCTGTAGGATCGACTGTTCTTGTGTAACGAACTGTACCAATAAAGTCAATTACCGACACCACGTATTCTTTCCTTTCTTCGTACAGTCATGTTTCATATTCCTTACCTTCAACCGATCGCAGCGCCTCATTTTCACCTAGCGGTCTTTGTTGGAACTAATTGTTTTTCCCACCAATCAATTCCCCATGGCCTGATATGTATACCCTCCAAATATGAAGACGTTACGTCCACTGCTTTTCTCGTCAGGGCGTCCCAAACAGGGATACTTTAATTTGAATCACCCGGTATATTAAAGTGGGCCGAAAAAAACTTTTTTGCGATTTTCGATGATGGGTAGTGTGAAAAATTTGCCACTGGTGGCACTAGGTTCACACAATAAATTTCAGATTTTTAGGACAACTCCTTGATTTGCCGCAAATGTCTTGAAGTTTTGCTAAATCCCTGGTTTTGGAACTTTTTTAACAAAAAATTTTCATGATGTTAAATTTAATTTATTTTGGTTGTATTTACTTGTATATTTTGCCAAATGCCAATATAAGCTCTGACTACGTTTATTTAGGTGCTATGTGCTTTGGAACTGTACAGATTTTAGTTTGTTTCGTGTTCGGAACCAACGCGAAACAACCCTGAACTCACCGTGAGGAGGTAGATGTACGGCGAGTTCCGCCCACCCATTGAATGTTGTATTCAGAATGTGTACCTTTGTCGGCTACAAAGTCCTTCTTCGAAATGAATTTTGGCATTTTTTTCGTGATTGCAGCTTTGGTCTGATGATTGGTTTGGTTTGGAACTCTACGGTTAATTTTTGCTACACAAGTGCTAATTAGACCGGAACCTACTGCTTAAAGCCAATTCCGAACGGCTACAAGCGTCCATGACGAGAGTGGGATTCGAACCTACAGACTTTGGTACCGAATGCCAGCGCCCTATCTTCCGGCTCTTTGCTCTGATAAAGGCATCTCTTCCTTCATTCCCCCATATCTTTGATGCAGCTTCTGTCACAATTTTAACAATTATTTCCTTAGCTTAGGGGTGACTTGGAAAGTTGACTGGAGATTCTTCTAACATGGATCCTGAATTTGTGTTGTCTGGAATTTCTTCTGGTGAAAGACTTTTGGTGATTGGAGGCTCGCTGATTTCAGTTGTGACCCGGTTGATGCAGTCATAGTACTCTGTTGCCTTATAGTTCAGCTTTGGAGCCTTTAACTCACGCACTTTGTTGGTCTTTTTCTTATTTGATTTTCGGCATTTCTTAATTCTGCTCATGCTAATCTTCCAATATCTTGCCTATCGTCAGTTACCATTGCCACCAATAAATTCTCGGGATGGGCATAGAATCCATTTGTTTGAACCACTGAGTGTACTGCCTTTAGCTCATCCAGGAGAAAAGTTGAGAGTTGAACAATCTGCCACAGATGTCTAAGTCCGTCTGCGCAACCTGGCCGTTTCCTTACGCCAAACCATACAGGCGCATGAACTCGTATTACGTACTGCTGGAAATATTTCAGAGCTTACTAACGTTCAAGAACTAACGCACAAGCGTAAAATTCTGCAGGCAGTTGTGATCCACCTCGATTGCACAATTGGCCCTGGCATTTTGTTTTGAAGTCCTCGAGAGCACTGTTCAGTTGAAACCGCTACACGAATATCAAATAAATACTTTTTATCTGTGCTCAGATCTTCAGTCTTTTGCATTTCTGATGTCCATGTGACAAAAATAGGCTCGAACCAAACGACACGTAGATTTTTGCACCCCATTAGTCTAGCACCGATTGCGTCGTAAAAGGTCTTAGATCCTATGGTTCCTCCGTCTAGTCTAGATAGTAGATGTCGGAGTGGGAGCTCGTTCGTATGAAGAATACATACCAAATGTTGCAGTTCTCTTCTAAATTTTTCTGCAAGACAGGCCACCGTTGCTTTTTCCTGTATTAACAGCGGTGTCGTCACACCCGACTGCTATCAGTTCAGAAATATCCACTTTGTTCTGGCTTAAAAAATTATGTAATGCTTTCGCTATTTCTTCACCCTGACCGGAACGAGGTGTCAAGTGCCCCAAATTTTCCGAACCAGGTTCCTACAACACAGTGCTATGCTCTTCGTCTTTCTCTCGACGGTGCCGCATGTCCTCCTTTTTTTTCGATGAAGATGTTTTATCTTTTCTACCAAAGAATATGCTTTTAATTTTTCTTCCTTCAAGACCCCTCTCCCCCATGTGTATTTTCGTTAGTTTCATCTAGAAACTGTAAACAAACACCACCCCATCCCCGTTCACCCTCTCTTCCTTTTTCGGACTTGCTGTCAAGTCGTGCTGCGGTACGTCATCCAAAAATATGACACATCGACGCATCGAAAAGAACAAAAGAAGGAAGAGCAAGGAACATAAAAAGACAAAAGAGAGAAGCCGGCGGAAGATTCAAACAAAACTTACAACATTTGCCCACTTTATATGGTACTCCCATAATAAAGCATCCAGTAAAATTGCGGTGACTAACAAAAGGGGAATGTCTAACGACAAGTACCTCCGCATTAGACTCAATCATAATAATAATAATAATAATTTTTTTAAAAATTTGCCCACTTATATGCGAAAAGGCTTTAAAAATCGGCTAATTTAGAAGGCATATAGCAATTAAATAATGCATAATCCGAGCTTATTTAGGCATTTGAAACACTAAACATGACAATACAAGTAAATACAGCCAAAATAAATTAAATTTAACATCTTGAAAATTTTTTTTAAAACAGTTCCAAAATCAGCGTTTTAGCAAAATTTCAACCCAAGTAACACACACCGTTGGCCCAACCGCATATTTTCGTGGCATCGTTGGGGAATGGTTGCCGTTGGCAGAAATTCCAGAAATTCAGATGGGCCAACTGCAAATGAAAACGGTTGGGCCAACGGTTGCAAAATATGGTTGGCCCAACTGCAAATGGAAGTGGTTGGGCCAACGGTTACAAAATATGGTTGGCCCAACTGCAAATGAAAGCGGTTGGGCCAACGGTTACAAAATATGGTTGGCCCAACTGCAAAATAAAGCTGTTGGGCCAACAGTTACAGAATGCATTATTCACTACGACAGAAACTGGTTTGGCGAATTGTTTGCACGTGTGGAGAAGAAATGAACGGTAAAAAGAAATGGATGTCGGCCATTCCATGTTCCACGTGATTGTAATATTACGAAGAATTCCAGAGTAAGTATATTATTTTATTAGTAATATACTTTTATTTAGTAAACAAAATGATGTACTTGGCTAATTAGTAGCATCAAGTAGTTTTCTAAAATGCATATCAAAATGAAGCGTAACTTGGTAAATTTAAGTAAAATGCTTTGTTAAACTTCTATAAAAACAGCCAAAGCTTTCCTCAAATAATAAATTTAACTACTGTAATTGTATTTGCTGTTTCTCTATTTTTAGAACACAATAAGTAATCTGTATATTTATAATCCTTTATAGAATGGTTGTATTTAAACTTTTTGAAATCATGGATGTGTTTATGTTATTTATTTTAACTGGTTGAGTTACTTTAGTTAATCGGATCGTTCAGAAAGTTTTAAATTGAATAGTTGATCAAATTTGGTGTTTACTGATGATTCTTACCTTGTACTTTCAGTAAGATTATTTCTAACTAGAGTATTTATAATAAAAACATTATGGTAAACTTTTATTTATGCTCAAATATCTGTTATTAAAGTTTACTGAACATTTTATATAAGAAGTTGAACATTTATTCTGAGTGTATTTAAGTTGTTTGTAAATTTATATCTCACAGTTTACTTCATAAATTTAGAAAACCTACTCTATTAAATCGTCAAATTTATAAAGAAGCGTCAGTTAATCACTAGCTTATGAATACAAGGATAAAATAGAATTAGCTGTCTGCTTTGGTGAAATTTCAGTAATTTTTCTCTCCTTACTATCAACTTAGCAATTGTATTTTATTTCAGTTTAAAATAATTGTCTGTCTCAGACTCGAACAGGTATTTGATGTTAAATATTTTGTTTGAAAGTAAAATATCAATACAAAGTATTTATGAAATATGCAGATCACTCATTAAAATAATTCATTTGTCTTTAACATTTGATTATCTGCTAGTTATTGTAATATTTACATTTTAAGCAATTTCTGACAATATACTTAATAAAGTTTGTACATAATATTAAAGACTATTTATGAAGTAAGCTGATCACTCATTAAAATAATTCACTTGTCTTTAAAATTTGATTAGCTGCTACTTATTATAATATTTACTTTTTAAGCAATATTTTTAACAATATATATTATAAAGTTTGTACATAATATTAAAGACTGTATTTTGACAATCCCATGGTATATGACTTATTTTTCTATTTTTAGCTGTCTTTAAGATCATGTATTCAAGGAACTGGTATGCAGAATTGAAAATTCTGGAAATTTTTATTTGACTGCCAGTCCTGATCTCATTAGTACCATAGATGAAAGAACTGGAAGTGTGGTTATCATCTTATGAATGATTTAATCTAGGTAAAAACTTGCTTTGAATTCTTGGCCTATTTGTATAAACTGAAGTCTTGTTCCTCACTCTTTTTTATTTTCCCTTGTTTCCTACCAGTATTATTTGATTCACTTTATTAAATATGTATTTTTAAATCATTATGTTAATGTGTTTTAAATTTTTAGTTATATCTAATTAGTACAGTATTTTATGCAGTAGTTTATGCAGCCTCGTGCTTAGTGAGTATCTAAAGCCAGATTTAAACATGTCGCTGAGCATGTACAGAAAACAATTTTAGATTATAAATTATCGCTAATTAATAGAGATTATGGTTACAAAAACCATATTTGACACATCTATAGATTAAAATCTTTTTTTTAAGACCAAAATGAAATAAATTTATGCAGTAGTTTTCTCTCCCAGACAGCCCAAAGAATCGGTCTGGCTTAGCAACTTAAATATATAGATACTGTGATGTTCAGTAAATAGAAAGGCATTAGTAGGTTTGATATTTTGTACAAACATTTGTAATTTTTTTTTATATTCGTGGAGTTATAAATATTGTCTAAAATTATTAAAGTGTTGGTTTTTTTTTAAAGATATTGTGCTAATAAAAAGCTTTGTGTTGACAAACATACATTTACAAACTGTTGGGCTTTTGATGCTACAGAATTAATTTGACTTTTACTGAGAAAATATTGTTTACTGTGTGGTTAAGAGAAGGAAAATTTCACCTTAATTTTTTCAATGTTGTATTGGTAAAATGTATGTGGAAATTAATCTTATCTATCATATACTACAATGTCTTATTTTTCTAATTTTAATTTGGTTCAAATATTTCAAATTATTCTTTAATTTTCTGCTCTGTTAATTTATGAAAATAAACTTTGCTAAATACATACAAGCAGTTTAAGATGATTAGTTCCTATAATGTAAAGAAATTTCTGCCAATAGCTCTTGATATTTTAATTTTTCATGTCTAAATTTTAAGTAAGTTTTCAGAGAGTTGATATATTCATGTAAATAAATATGTACTAAAATTATTAAAGATCTGTGCAGTGTCTAATTTGCCTCTGATGTTAATTTAGTTTGCATATTTGAAATTGTTGTTTTATTTTGTACTTTGATAATTTAGCAAATAAATAAACCTTTACTGATACATACCTGAAGTAATAGTTAAGACAAGTTCATGCAACATGAAGAAATTTTTGATTATGAAGTAAATGCTAGGGTTAGATTTCATAATAAGTTAACTTGTTTCTAAAAAATTAAAAAAACTAACTTAATCAGACATTTTTGTTTGACTGTTTGGTGCATATATAGCTATTTTTCTTTTGACTCATTTACTGTACTAATTTATTTTTATATTAACAGCTTCTGTCGGACTGGCTTACCAGGGAGAAGTCATAACGGAAATATTTGTTGAAGACTTAATAAAGGGATTTTTCCATTTTTCGAAAGACAGAGAAGGAGGGAGAGATAAAAGAACTGTGTATTTCTGACAATGTAAAATTAAATTTTATTAAATTTTTTGTTAAAATAAAAAAAAATTGATGAAAAGTTGTGTTTTATTAAAATTACTATAACATGCTTTATTAAGATGCTGTTTTAAAATATTAAACAAGGTAAGTCCAAAAATTGATATAAAAGTTTTACGGAAAGTTTTTAAAAAATCAGACCTCAGTTGTATATATTGTATCAGACCTGAAGACAAATCGGAAGATAAAGTGTTTATAAATATATATATATATATATATATATATATATATATATATATATATATATATATAATGAAAAAAATATTTATATAAAGGTAATCTTACAAAAAGTATTTGTCATATTAACTCAGCATGAGTGTGCAATTTGACACCAGTTGATTATAATGGAAAGGTGTTTATTTAAAAAAATTTATGTATGTAGTAAAGTGACTGATTAAAAACAACAGGTAGCATTGATATTATAAATTGTATATATATATAGTGACATGAGATTTATAATATCACTAAGGATATAATCTATAAGATTTATTCTCTTTAAAAAGATATAAAGTGTTTAAAACAAAACACTTTATATAAACAATGTCAAGCAAAATATAAACTGTTAAAAATAACATTAAAATTAAAATGTATTGTTGCTTTTTGTACATTTTAATATTTAACTATGGAAACTTTTTGATTTCATAAAAGAGTGAATTTTGCAGTTTTCAGACTACTTTTTGGGGAAAAGAGTTATACATTTTTCAACCCAGCCAACAACTCTTTGTTCATTGGGCCAATTTTCAAACTATTCACGGGTCAATAGTTTGACATTTTGCTAATTTTCAGCAGTCCGTTTACAATGGGGCTTTCCCTTTTTGTATATTCAAAAAAGCATTTTTGAATACACTATTTTTATATAAATATACTTTAATTATCCTATTTCATATATTCGAAATAGAATTTCGAATATACTATTTTTATATAAATATACTTTAATATCCTATTTTATATATTCAAAATAGAATTTCGAATATACTATTTTTATATAAATTATTTGTGGCTAAATACTAGAACTTAATAAACTGTTTAAAAAGGGGAAATCCTCTTTGTAAACGATCTGCTGAAAAATAGCAAAATTTCAAAACTATTGACCCTTGGATAGTTTGACTGTTGGCCTGATGAACAAAGAGTTGCTGGCTGGGTTGAAAAATGCATAATAGCCCTAAATAAATTTAATGTAGGCTTTCCTACAAAGTTGACTGTTGGGCCAACTGAATGCCTACTGTTGACCAACCTCGTGCCAACGGCCAAATCATTTAAATCCAACCGTTGGGCCAACAGAACGCCAACCGTTTCCCTACAAATCCAACCGTTGGGCCAACAGAACGCCAACCGTTTCCCTACAAATCCACCGTTGGGCCAATAGAACGCCAACCGTTTCCCTACAAATCCCACCGTTGGACCAACAGAACGCCAACGGCCAAATCCTGTAAATCCAATGGTTGGGCCAACTGAATGCCAACCGTTGGGCCAACTGAACGCCAACCGTTGGGCCAACTGAACGCCAACGGCCAAAAACCACCGTTGGCCAACCATGCCCGAAAGTGGTTGGCCAACGACTTGCCAACGGTTTTGTGTTACTTGGGAAACAGTTCCGTAACTGACTCACTGACTGACTGACATACAACGCACAGACCAAACCGCTGGACCTAAAGGGCTGAAATTTTGCATGACGATTCTTCTTATTGTGTAGGGGTGCACTAAGAGAGATTTTTGAAAAATTCTTCTTAGATTTTTTAAAATTAAATTTTTAAGTTGTTTTAGTAACTTTTTTTAAGTTTGCATTTAAAATAATAATCTGAGGGTTATAAAATTTATATCACGAGAAAGAGCATAAAAATTCCTTTAAAATGAAATCTTTTTCGAATCTTTACCTCTATTGTCTGATTTTTGGTGAATTTTTAAAGATTCATTTTTAGAAGTTAATTTATGAAATGTTGATCACGTGATTTCTTTTTCTGGCACTTTAAATAAATTTATCGTCACGTGCATAATAACTAGACAAAAAAAAATTCTTACTAATGCGGCAGACGATTGGACATTATTTTGTCTATAAAAACATCCCTTACGATTTTTTTATAAATATATATATTTTTTTCTACATCAATTGTATATATTGATCGTCGTATTTATTATATATATATATATATATATATATATATATATATATATATATATATATATATATATATATATATATATATATATATTGGCATTAATTGCATACATTGACCGTTGTATTTAATTTGAATGTACTCCGTAGCGAAGCGCGGGTTTTCAGCTGGTATATATATATATATATATATATATATACACTGAAGTGCCACTGAATTAGGGATACCTACCTAGTAACGAGTTGGGCCTCCTCTGGCCTTGATAACGGCTGCCACACGACGAGGCATAGATTCAACAAGTTTCTGGAAACGTTCCACGGGAATGGCTTGCGAAATATTGGCTAAAGCTGTCCATAATTCAGTAAGGTTCTTTGGTGCTGTGTGATGGCCTTTCACGCCTTGTCCAAAACATCCCAAAGATGCTCAATAGGATTTAAGTCTGGACTTCTAGGTGGCCAATTCATGACAGAGAAGTCAGAGGAATGCTCATCCAACCAGCCAGTAGCCAACCGGGACTTGTGAGAGGTACAGTTGTCTTGCTGGAACTCCATTACCGTGCGGATAACAGAACAGCATAAACGGATGGAGGTGATCACCCAGCAACTCTACGTACCGAATTGCATTAAGGGAGGTTGGTACACGCACCAAAGATCCCAAACTGTGCCACGAAAAAACACCCCAGTCCATGATTGAACCACCATGCCCTTGTACAGTTCCAGCCAGGCATGCAGGATCCATGGCTTCATGAGCCTGACGCCATATTCTCAGCCTCCCGTCGGCGTTAAGTAGTCAGAATCGAGACTCATCACTCCATGCTACTCGTTTCCAGTCCTCTACACTCCAGTCTCTGTGCTCTCTTGCCCAGGCAAGACGTGCAGACCGATGGCGAGTATAGAGCAATGGTACTCTCGCAGGTCGACGGCTCCCGAAACCCATGCGTTGAAGCGAGCGTTGCACAGTCCGTTTACTGACTGTGCGACTGGCACCGTCATTAAACTGGGTGGTAATTTGAGCTAATGTTTGGCTTCGCTGGCTACGTACAATACGCCTGAGCCGTCTCTCACCACGCACTTTCAAGGCTAATTGTCCTTTGCAGTTTGCCCGATCGCTAGTTTTTTTTTCCACCATCCATGTATTCTTGGTATACTCTTGACTCTGTCGACCTTGAAAATCGTAGCTGTCTGACGATTTCGGAAATTAAATGGCCCATGCGTCGCGCACCTACGATTTGTCCGCGATCGAAGGCGTCTAAATCAGGCAGTTTACCCATACTGGCAATTCCAACAACTAATTCAGAACAACCACAGTACGCGCTATATATGCAGTTACCACAGCGCCCTCACTTGCGCATACATGATGCGCAGCGCTACACAATTTGCATAGGCTTTGCTATCCCTAATTCAGTGGCACTTCAGTGTATATATATATATATATATATATATATATATATATATATATCATTTTTTATGTGATGTTCAATTATTTTCATCATTTTTGTTTTTGCTATATCTTTCTTTTACTTACTTTGCTTTATTATCCTTCGTTCTAACTGCTGGAAGCCGCAATAATAATCGATTACCTCGTCTGGTCTCAAACAACTCATCATCCGATCTATATATGGGGCTTTATTCATTTAGGTACTCTCTCGATTACAGTCTCATTTTGAAGTCCTTTTCCGTAGCTATCAGTAGTAATTTAAACTACAACAAGATGGTAGGGTTTGAAAACGGCTCTTCACCTATAGAACATCTACAATACATACATCTACTGGGATACATTCCAAAGAGAACTTTCTGGGAGGAAGTCATCAATATTTGTGTTCCATGATACTATATTTCATTATATGCAAATCCTAACACTCGAAGACCATCACAATTGGAAAAATTTTCGATACGCCTTCATGATCATCTCTGTGTATTTCGAGTAAGTAATGTATAGATTGTACTAAAAGATAGTACACAAACTCACTTTCGTGATAACAATCACGATTCTCTCTCTTTCACTCTACCCCTTTGGGGGGTCTGACTATGTCTAATATTTATTTTAATCAGATTAAATGGTTATGTAAGAAGCACAGAAAGTTTAAATGAGAGCAGCACTTTGTGCAGTTAAAACTAACATACGAGGATTAAAAATCCTCCTGAAATTTTACCGACTCGGTGAAGAATGCAATTAATTTCCTCAGGACATGAACGATGTAAACAGGAAAAAAATCTTATTACTGGTTAGATGCCACTTTTATGAGCCTGTCAGATTTATCCCAAATATCAAAAGACCATTTCTTGTCACGTTGAATACTGTTCTAAAATAAACTGGAAAACATCTCAACTAGGGCTTTCTAGTTGATACATGTACAGATAAATCCCTCTATTAATTTACGTATTGACACAGCAAGACGATAATAAAAATCATATTAATATCCTAGAAATGAAATTACAAGGCGATAAATGTCACAAATAAAAAGCAAAAAAAAAAAATAATAATAAATTCATCACCAATTGGGACAATTGATTATAAAAAATGTTACGAATTTAACGTAAAATAATTCGTCAGCACTTCAAGTAAATCTTGCACCAAAAAGCTTTATACTATCAAGGGCAAATACTGATACCTAGGAACAAAAATTAACAACTAATAACTAAGTTCGTCAATATTTATGACGTTAAGCTAATTTCTGACTGTAAGTACACAATGCATATGGTCAAAATCTTATTGAAGAGTGACTGTTATCAAGAGAAATATGTGTCCTTAAAACGATGAGAATTATCAGAGCCTATTCTCTGAAACAAAATACGGGGATAAAAATCCAAAGGAAAATATTAGTCAACAAATCTCTACCAAAAGCTTATTGAGTATGGCCAAAGATAGTAAAAGTCAATAAATTTATCTGGATGACTGTTATCCTCATGTATACATTCTACATTTTTTATTCAAATATAATAATTTCAAAGGAGTTGTATAGCGAGAAAACCCTTTGAAGGCCGTTTATAGATTATGTTTCTTACTGATGAGCGATGCATAAGCACTTTGGTATAAACTAATGCAGAAAATATGTCTTCACCTTCCAACTAAGATTTGATCAGCACTTGACGGTAGACGATTACTAATATAAAAGCGCTTCACCATCGTATGGTTGAACTAAAACTTTATAGAGATCTATTCCTTAGTACTTTTAATGACGAATATCATTCAGCGTACTGTCTCTACTGATCAGTAATATATAGTAGAAAAATGATCAATGCTGGCGTCAATTTCGATTCTTAAACAGCTTTAGAGAAAATCCTTTCAGTATTCACAACTTTCGAATGCTCTCCTTGTGATTACCATATATTTGTAATCTTTTGACAGTTTTACGCCATTAAATAACACAATAAATCTGTAAAGAAATTTGCGCATTATAACTATGTTACTTTCAAAAGCTAAAGACAAACAGAAATCGAGGCAGGGAGCATTCTGAAGGGTAAGATGAGCATATGTAGCAGCAGCAACTAACAAGACAACTCAAGAATTTCAGCTGAATTCAAATATGGGTGAGTACGTAACTTCCTTTTCATATTAGTTAATGAAGAAAGTTAAATTTTGCTTATCAGGAGTCTCTCCATTATTCGTTTTTAAATTGAATATTACTCCACTGGATCTTTAATGATGGAGGATGTTTAAAGCAACCTATTGAAATATTTAACTCTTGGGTAATAAACTGGAAAGTAAGCTTGTAGATAAGTTAGATAAAAAAAACGTAGAAGTAATATTGAGAGGGTTCAAGACATTGTGACTTCGGATCGTAATGTCAATGTGTAACAGCTACGAGAGATGTGAAGCACAGCTGGATGCCACCTCACAGCACGATCGTTATCTCGCGGCATAGCTAGACTGTTTCCTTTAGGAATTGCGAGTTAATTAGCGGAAAATCTGGAATCAAAGGACGGTACCTGAGTAAGGAAATTTGCGTAAAAATGATAAAATAGTTTGGAATCATATGTAATAAAACAGTCACTAGTGAGTTCACTTTCTTGTTATTATCATTTGTTCCGGTGGATTGAAAACCAATTAGCAAGATTCTCTTTACCGACAAAATCAGAATTACTCTATCGTAAAGTTCTGAAAGCGATTTACTATGTCATGACCCCAAAAGTACATCTATAGGCAGACACGTCATTAAAGGAAACGTTATTGATATGGTTGTAGCATCATATGGAGTATCGGTATTACAAGTTCTTTATGTACCATGTAGACAAATGTTTCAAAAATACCCCGAGCATTTATAAATATTATTATAAATAAGTCATTTGTTAACACGTAAATCCGTTCCGTGCTTTGGGCTCGGAACTTTGGGCCGTGCTTCGGTGATATTTTTTATTTTTATCTTTGAACAATAATGTTCGATGTGTTCGTGCAGCAATTGTCAAATAAGGCCATTTATAGGACAAACTGACTGACGTAGAACCAAACGCAGTTCAAAAAGCCATCGTGGAACAAGGAACTTTTTGAGAGTGTATACCATTAGAGCATCCAATCCGTGGGACTTAAGTCATCAGTTTATACTTAAGGTGGCTAGAATCTTACAGGCACGTGAGTTTATTTTTGAATAAGATAAAAAATAAATATCGATAATTTAGAAGTATCACATATTTTTTTTATTGTTTTATTGCTTTATTTTATTTTTTTTAATTGAGCGAGAGAGAATTAGAAACAGACTAATAACTCTTTAAGAAAATCAATTACATCCCTATAATTTCAAAATATTCTCTATAGAAACAAAATTTCATAACGGAAACATCTATTCCGACTACTGCAACAGGTTAATTTAAACTCTTTAAATGCAGAAAATCACATAAAATAGACGGTTAGTCTTACATTTAAAGATTTTACAAGCTACATTTGTTGTAAGAAGTTTAAATTTTTAAGCTACTTTCAAGGGGATAATAGGTTTAGTTTGGATTTTTTTTATTTCATCAACATCATTCTATTGCATAATATAAAAATTTTCAAAAGTCGGAACATATAGACTGAGAAAAAATTAATAATTTCTTAATATGTTTTACGTTCAGAAAAATGTAAAAAATATTCCAAATGTATGTCTTTGGTAATATTTTTGAGAGAGTTTTCCTGATACATATGCACAAAGGCATAAACAAGCATCTAACATACTTCAGGTTTTAATCTTCATCCGTAAACCCATTTAAATCTATGAAAATCTTAAAACTACTTTTGTTTTAAAAAATATCCTTGACTTTCATATTTCATCATGCATGCAACGAGAAAGTAAAACACTTATACTTGATTATCTTCTCTAATAATCTAGTTTTTCTGCGATGTTTAAAGATGAAAATATGTTTATATCGTATGACCTTACGATTTAGTTATGTTTTATATAACGTTACACTGTCCTAAAGCTAGTTTTTTTTGCAGTTATTGTTTATCTTTAAATTACACTATATTAATATTCATTTATGAATATTAAACTTGTAATGAATATTAATACAGTTCGAGAAGTTCGCTCTTTCTCAAAAAAATTTTCAGTATTTCTTTTTTTAAAAATAGCTATAATATACCCATGTTTCTTTCTATTTTTTTTAATTGCTAAGTGTAACGTGTTCCTTGCTGTCGTTTCCCTCACAACTTGATTTATACGGACTTCTATCACTAAAGTTCCATTGCATAATACAGCAAAACTGATATTAGAATAAACTGGATCCAATAAACTTCCCAACGACAAACTTTTCTCTAAAATAAAAATAAATGACGCTAAATATACAGGAATTAAATATTTTAAAGGGGGAAAATATCTCCCAAGGATTATATCTTATTCAAACAATAAAATGAAAAGACATGTAAGGGAACTACAATGGTCATTACATAAAAACTATAAGTAATACTTTCATACTGAAAATATATTGTTTTCAAGCTCTTTGGAAGCATCCCCATCTTGATAGAGCACAATAGGAAATATTTAGTTTTGTTCAGGGCATTAGCTCGTTAGTAGATATTTCTATGTTTAAAAAAAACATGAATAGAAATAGAGTAAAGTATTTATTAATTGATTTCTGTGTGGGAACTGGTTTCCAAGCTTCACATTATCATAACTCCAAGTTTAAAAGAAATACAATACAGAAAGAATTCATAGCAAAACAAGAAAACTTAATCAGTTATAATTTCAGTTAGACAATTTAATATTATCTAACAGATTGAAAGACTTTCATTTTTTTTTCTAGAGAGCGAGGACAAAAGGGAAAATAGTAGTTAGGTTAGTGACGCATGCCCCTGTCGAACTACTGTTACTATAGTAAGTATAACTACTGCAAGTATATATACCCATAAAGTATAGCAAATTGCTTATTATAAAGTGAAAAAGCGACTGCCTTAAAAACCTTTAATGCTGTAAAAGAGTAAACACTTGAAGTTATTACAGCGTCATTTACTTGTCAAGGTCAGTTATGCCAGAGTTTTCTTCAAAAGCTGCCTTCAATATGTTTGAGTTCAGCAATCAATAATGTGGCATAATAGGAGCGACGGAAGTAAAAAGTGCAGTAAAAACAGCATTTGCATCAATCTTATGAAAATACGTTTTTTTTTTTTTTTAATGGTACTTTTGAATGCTTTGTTTGTACAATAAATTTTTTAAACATGCATATAAAAAATTTTCCCTGTCTTTTGACACCCTTTTACTATACATTGTGAACTATTGCATTTGAAATGCATTATATCATAGCATTTCAAAAAACTGCTGAAAAAAAATCATTTTCTTATTTTTTTCAATATTTCAAAGTGAATGCGCGATCGGAAGATTTTTTTTTTTCACAAAATTTTTATTTACGGTTTTTCTTATCTATAAGTGTAACAACTTTTTTTAACTAGCCGTTTCCGAAAATAAAAAAATAAAAAAGTTTTTTCGGTCCACCCTAATGTATATATATATATATATATATTGCCATTAATTGCATACATTGACCGTTGTATTTAATTTGAATTTACTCCGTAGAGAAGTACGGGTATTCAGCTAGTCATCCTATATAAATCAGGAAATTTAGAAATTTCTTAAAATCTATGCTACTTAAGAATTTGCGACGTAGATCTTAGCTCTCACATTCAAGGTCATCAGAGCTGTATAAAAAGTTTTATTTAGCGTCAGGATGCTTCAAGTAGACGACAGGCAAGCAAACTTTACAAATGACTTACAATTCTTTATGGCAGCGCTTCTAAAATCTTTTTTCATTCATGACCCCTTTTTGTCATTGAGATTTTTTCGCGACCCGAGGAAATAAGGAAATAAAGATAAATATTTACTCAAAAATAATTTATTTCTTTGCTCAACAATATACATATGAAAAATTGTAGTATACATGTAAAACAGTTGTAAATAAAATAAAATATATGTCTTAGATACTCGTGGCGGGCGAAAAAAATTAATTTCTAGTATCAGAATTAAATTTTCGCAACCCCAAAACTTCGCTTTACGACCCCATTTGGGGTTGCGACTCACAGTTTAAGAAACGCTGCTTGATGGTATTCTTTGATCTGAATTGGGGAACTTATATCCATATTTTTATTTTATTGCTTAGTACATAGCTAAGAGAGTGGATTTTGTGCATGTAGTTTTGTTTGACGAAACCTTGGGTTCATTTTTATTCGCATTAGGAATTAAAAGCGACTTGATAAATGGAATGGGGTTTCAAATGCTTAGTTTAGAAATATTTTTAAATTATTGCTGCACTTTGATTTCAGTTTTAGTCCGGTATAATATCGAATATTACTTCTCTACGTCTAACTTTGGGAGAACCTAATTCAAAATGAAAGAAATTCGTTTGGTTGTTTTCATATTTATTTCCAAGTTCAGAGGAGGGAATAGATATAACCTTTGTTTAAAATCCCAGTATTTGAAATGAATATAGATATAAATATACCTTTTTAAACTCATAAATGTATTTAATATTATTTGGTAAAGTCTAATGAAAAAGAAAATTAATGGAAAAATTTCTTCTGATCACTTCCATGTTTGTTTTCATGCGGGGAAAAAGTGATTAGTTATACGCTTTGTCAAAACTCCTCACACCATTGCTTTTCTCGAATTCTCACTATCTGCAGACAGAAGTAGAAATGAAAAGCTTAGCGTTACTTTCACGCTTTATTAGCAACAAAAAGCAACACATTTTCTCTGCAATAGTTTTCCTTACTAGAGGGAGAATCGCGATCACCTGCGCTTATCGCTGTAGATCTCTTTCAAGTATACTCACTTTGTTTCATTTTCAACAGAAACCAATTTGAGGCGGATTTCACTGCATACCTCTTGAGCGTCTGACCTACCAAAACTAAAGCTCATCACGGAAACTCTTTAAGAATCGAGGACGCCAGGGTTGCCGTCAGTATGTCAGAAGAATCACGCCAATAGTTTCTCCTCAGAAGCTATGAAAAGGTAGCCCCATTGAAACGGGCATAGACCTCATTCTCAGGTATTAGCTGATCCTTTCAAAGAATACTTTACAAACTGCTGACTGAAACTGTAGTAATCAGTAAATGCGCCTGAAATAAAAATCCTATCACTTAATGCTTTACCATTTTGAATAATGTTAGAAATTTTGTGAGAGTAAATGTGTATGTATAAACCCAAATACATGCGCATGTATTAGGTTATGTACGAATGATGCCTTAACATTAAACCAGTCAAAAATTTATTCATTTGTCATAGTTAACGATAGTTAGATTTTAATGGTCTTTGTCAATTTACAAAAAACTTTGTTGGATGTAGATAGAAAAAATGTGTTGGAGACTTTTATGCATTATTAAATACAGTATTTATATAAAATTACTCCATGAGAATTTCATCCTTAATATATTTTAAGGTAAAGATTGAGAATGGGTTAAGACACGGAAAAGTTCCCTGCATTCTAATTACGCTACAGTTTTTAAAACTATAAATAAATGCTGTTAATGGTAGCTATTTGCAACTCTCACAATGCATACATTCTTACAACGGTACCTAATTGCGAAAGACATAAAAAAATTGTATTTATATTATGCAGCTATGAAATAATTTTCTTCCATAGGTATAAAATCAATATAGCCTTCAGTGGTAAAATCGAACAAAAACATTTATCTCCAGATAAATATTTCATTTATTTCTTCCTTATATATATACGAAACGATGTGACAGCATAAAAATTCTTCTAACTTGCATCAACTACTTATCAGTCAAATTTTTTCAATCATACTGGGAGACTTAAAAAACGCTATTGTTATATATGGTCAAATTCAAGGGTCAAAACGACTACTACAAATGAACTTTCAGTTATAAAACCTTTTTTTCTCAGTTATTTATGCACGAATTTCATGGACTAAACTTTCGCAATTTTTGTTTGTCCTTCTGGCAGATTAAAAGCTGTAAAAATTTAGTTAAATTTTGTCATTAGTCACGTTCGGCTTGTGTCTTTATCATTTTATTGTTTTCGTTTATTTTCCAACTAGCTTGAGCCGTGGCGTAATGCTAAATGCACCCTACCACGAACGGTGTGGATTTGTTCTTGATGAATTTTCATTTTATCAGTTTGCAATTAAGTATGACTCCATTACATTCTAGTAAGACCAAGCAGCATTTATAAACCAATCAAAAAATCATGTACATTACATACAAGGGCTTTTTCATATTTTTAATATAATTAAAGAAAAAAGATAATGAGTTTTATTTCAAGAGATTGTGAACTGGCATCCTGGTATAATAAAAGCTTCAGGCTCGATTTCCGGTCAACCCTCTTGTTTGAAAGGTGAAAAAAAAAGATTAAAAATATGTGGCATAATTTGAGTCGTTATAGTGGCACCCTACGAAAATAAACATAATTTCAACAGGAGGTCCCCGGAAGAATGAGGCCTCACTTTCTACCTATAAAGGTCGGATGGAAGTGAGTTTATTAAGGGATATTATGATATGACTCCCTGATTTTATGGTCAGCACACCTGTCTGGTAAGTGAGGGGTCCGGTTTTGGTTCTTGTCCGATCCCAGTTACATTTTAGTTGAAAAGAAGAATGTGAGAGAGCCTTTGTCGAAGAGCTTATGTCTTTATAAGTTCTAGTTAATTTTAAAATTTCGTGTAAAATAAATTTAAATAAATCAGTGATTAAAAAGGAACTATAATATTTTATTTATACATATAGATTTTTTCTCGTTAAAGAGATCTTATGCTATTAATTACAACAATTAAAATGTCTCCGTATTAACAGTTTTTTTTATCGGCAAGTCCTATGAGCTTTAGCTTCAATTGGATTTTTATTACAATTTAAAATTTTCGTAGAATTTCGGCGGACGATGGCCGAACGGCTAGGGCGCTGGCATTCGGTACCAGAGCCCGTGGTTTCAAGTCCCGCTGTTGGCATGGATGTTTTTAGCCACTCGGAATCGATTTTAAGCAGTAGGTCCCGGTCTAAGTAGCCCTCGTGTAGCAAAAATATGACCGTAGTACCCCAAACCAAACCTTAGAAGTTTCGAACAATTTTAGGGTTCTGCTTTTTTAAAAACATTTGAGAAAGTTCTTCTTTGAAAATGTTATGATTCAAGGAACTTTTAAAAATGCATGCTTCGTTATGCATTAATTATTACTACTTACAGGAAACTTGTATATATTCATAATAATATAAATAAATATGCATATATGTAAAATAAAGCTTAAAGACATGCATATTCATTTATATGAAATTTATCAACTCAATAAAAAAATCATTACTTTGAAGTCATCTGATAGTCTGCATCCGACATATATCTGCAACTGAAACATCTTATTTCATTTCTTCCTAGTATTTTGCATTTCTATTAGAAACAATTTCTGAAAAATTGAAGTAGTGACCCAATGTAAGAGAGTTTTATGGAAAAGAAACATTGGTTTTCTTTTCATATTTTATGAGACCATCGAGTCGACCCACTACACGCCGTTTTTCTAAATAATAACTGAAATAACAACAACAAGAATAACTGCAGAATCCGTTATATGAGCGTTACCGTTTACGCATTCGTAAATGAGCGATAAAGCTGCTATTCAAGCAACCCGATTGCACCCTTCGCTGACTTCGGCGGGTAATCCTCACTTGACGGCAGTCCACACCCCTGCTGCCCACCATAACAAGGTTTGCTTGATCTGGCAACGGCACGGACAGGTAGAAAACAAAGATCGTTGTTGTGTTCGAGACGTATATTTATAAAATTTGACATATCAATATACTCAGGGCTATCGGCACTTTCTTCTCGGACCTGTTGAAATGGAAAAGCTGGCACTACCATAATGTTATTAAATCATTTGTATTCTGAAATATAGTCATCCTGCCAGGTAAATTTGTTTATATTATTTTTGTCATTATAAAAGAAGTGTTATTAACTTGTAAAAAATATCACATGTGCATGACTGTGTGTATATATATATATATATATATATATCTATATATATATATATATATATATATATCTATATATATATATTCTTATTAGTGTTTTCTTATTTCATATCATTTATTATCAAATACAGCAAGTCTTACAGTATTATACTGGCTATCAATAAAAGTATAAATACAAGTGTATTAAGGTTTTAAAATTAATAATGGTGAGCATTAGCTGTTCAAATTTGTTTTTGAATATATACTTAAGGAGTTCATGTAAGAACAGCGCTAAGGGAAATAAAAAAATCTTACAAAACATTTTGTTATATATATCTATATATAAATATATATATATATATATATATATATATATATATATATATATATATATATATATATATATATATATATATATATACTAGTTCTTAATGTTACATGTTATGATAACACTTTAAAAACAAGAGGGGTTACAGTGTGTGATGGATCAACTAATCAAATCAGTAAGTGCATTTTAACTTCTGTTCATTAAATTTTAACTTCGTTTTAACATACATTACAATTAAATACTAAATTGGTATTTCAATGAAATTAATGTCAAATATCACACACACATATATAGTAAAATTTATAATTTTCTGAAATTAGGATTCAAATAAAATACTTATTTTATTATTAAAATGTATTGGACACGAATCTTTGGTGTTTGTTACACATTAGGTTTCGTTTTGTTGCTTGGACGTTAAGTTGAAGAAAAGTCTTTTAAAAAAATAGTTGCTGATAATAAAGAAATTCCTTTAATAGTTTTAACAGAGAAAATAAAATTTCTTCAATTTTCTAATTCGTTATATGGTAGGAAGTTTCTGTATATAATTTTCTCTCCTTTAATACAAACGAAACTTAAGCATTAATAATCATCGCCCCTATTTTCTTTGTCGTCAGTGGTGAATGTAAATCTATAACAGAAATACGTCTGAGACAATATGCACTCAAGTGTATTTTTATTTAATATCCAGTATAAACCGCATATTTAATTTCAGGGTAACAAAAATACTTTATTTGTGCCATACAAAGATAACACTTATTTAATTTCCCAAATAAGGAGAAGTTCTGGAGAGTTTTCATGTAACTTTCTATGTTTTCCTCCTGGATTAAATTTTTGGTAAATCTCCCATATATATAAAGCCTCCCCTCTGATAAACCCATTATTACTATCATCTTTAAAATCCTTTTATAGTCGTTGATGCAGAGGTTAAGATTATTTTACCTCAAATAAACTGATATCTAAAGAGTTTTTAATTTACAATAATTATTCTATTATTACTAAACAGATGTGTTCAGATTGCGAACGTATGTTGAAGTACAGTTTTATTAAAAGTGCATGTGCTTGTTTATTAGTTTTTGAAAAATATTTTGCGCATATTTCAGGCATAAGAAAGGATTGCAAGCTTTGGAGATAAATTTTTAAAATATGTAAAAATCTGGCTCAAATGGGAAACATTTTGTGCAGAATTGGAAAACTCTAGTAATCTACCTTTAACTGAGGAAGGAACTGCAACTGAGAATAGACTGAAAGGGCATTGAGTTCGTTTATTATCATTTCAACTGAGTAAGGCCAAAATAATTCATGTAAATTATCTACAAGTAAAATTTAAAATAGGATTAAGCAAAACAGATTTAGGATAAAAACTTTTCTTGCGGCCTGACATATTAATTATTCAAATATTACTATGTACTATCAATACCTAAGTAATTTTCTTATATTACACTCCTAGATTTCATTTTCAAAATCTAGCATATGTTTTCTCCTTTTTCTCATATCTCATGTAAATGAGTTTTCTTTTTTTTATTAGAGGATTTTCTTTGATAGAAAGATTTCACCAAGAAACATTCTTCAGTCTCCCTCTATGTGCATTTAAAAAAAACTTACCTTTGTCGAATACTAATCAACGAATGATATGGTTCTTAATTTAATATATTTTATGTGTGTGATCATAGATATCAACCGTTTACAATAAAATGTGTGAATTATTACCTCAAATAAGTTTCCTTTTTCAGCGGGCGCGGGCTTTAGGATTATTATTTGTCTATACTTAATCCAATTTGGATGCGCCTAATAAAGAACAATATATCATAGTTTCTGAATGTGACGGGAGCATTAGAAAGAGAATGACAAAGTTTATTAACTAGTCTAACGGTCCTTTCAATGTGCTGAATAATTTAGGCGTTCCTTTATTGATGTTTTTGGTAGTTTCCTATAACCAAAAGTATAATTCTTGCGAATTAAATATAATGATGTTTAACGGGCTATAATATAAGCAGTGTTCACAATGAACCATATCTGCCAGTTCCGATTTTCAAAAATGTAAAGCAATATCTAATACTGATTCCTTCCCAATCGAAAGGAATGGAATTCCAACCCAGTGGAACTGTACCATTGTACCAGTACTGAACTAAATAGTACTAAAAATAGCAATATTTTCCTTAAATTAAAAATTCATTATTATTATCATGTGAATGGGTAGCATAATCTCAAACGTATTAAATTAGTAGATATAAATAAGATATATTCCGATATAAATCCGTTTTAGTAGAATGAGATCGGATTCTTAAAGGAAACGAAAAACTCAACCCAGAATCAAGCGTAAATAAGGCTATAAACATATACGTCTAGTAAAATAAAAAATGCGAAATTTAGGCTTCACTGAGTTTTCGAACCTTTGGAACGACAGGTCAGATCTCGATATCCTCCTCCTTCATCACGCCATTTTGACAGATGACTTAACAAAATGTCTTATGTCTACATTCAGTGTTCCTCTACGCCACATAGATTTTCTGCAGGATCCCGTTAGGAGATCTACTAATAAATTAAACTGTTCTTCCACCCTCGCACTGTTTCCATAATTTTGTCTTCTATCTGCACGTGTTAAAAAATTATTCGCCTCACATGGATTTTACGTGAAATCTCTGTAAACTAAGATGAAAATAGTCATTAGCTGGGAGCCATTTGCAGACATTACCAATGACATTTCTTAAAAATGGACAAGTAGGGCAAATTACGGCAGTTTTGAACTCCGAAACTCGTGTAATTAGTTGCGGTGATTTCGTAAGTTTAAAATTTTCAGTCGAAAATAAGTGGACAAATATTCAAATTCATAAGGAAATTTCAGTGGGACTTGTATAATGCAAATTATATGAAAATTTAACTTATGTACATTGTAGAAAAACTTGTAAAATGATATAAGATATGCCATAAAAAATTGTAAAAGAATTTGTATGAAAATTTGTGGGTAATTTGTATTAAAGTTATAATTTATACAGATATGTTTCATTAGTGATGGCCATTGCATGGCTTGCTAGGGTAGTGATACAGTGTATCTGTTCACTAAACAAGTCTTGAGGGCAATTCTAAGATTTAAAGATAAAAGTAAAAAATGTGAAGGAGAAATTATGGCCGAGAGTACGCTATTATAATGTAAATTTTCAAATTGTTACTATACTTCTCGATATCTGTCCATCATACTAATATTTGAGTACTAAATTTCCAGTGTTTTCCATGAGCCTTTTCCTGAGGTTTCAGATTGTAATCAAAGAGAATGAGGACTATTCCATATTTGAATTTACTATTTACCCCATGGATTCATACAGATTCGGTCGTTAGAAGTTGAAATGAAACAAAATCCTGTTTAAATCACTCTTATGGAAAGAAATAAAGAATAGTGTACAGTCTCAGAAAAATCCATGAAATTTGCTTGAAATCTTAAATACGGCTATGTTCAAATATTCAAAGTGGTTAAGAAGAAATCCTCCAATAAAAATCTCTTTAAAATTATTTTCAATTAAATTGCTATACTAATAGGTTAATACTAAATTCCTGAAATACAACAGTATTGTTAAATATAGCTATGTATTAATACGAAAATGGACAATGAAAGCAAAACACGTTGAAAGATCCGCATTGATTGTAGCTAAATTAAGTCAATTTAACTTCACAACACTTCCCGCCTTTTACCTGTCTGCACATTGAAACGAACAATGATTTCACGCAATTGAATGTCATCGAGTTGGAATTTTGTTATTTTTTTAGATTGTCCTAACACAAAAACTGCATTCCTATTTCCTGATTCAGATCATACCATCTTTTTCAGTAGTGTTTCGCGTGATGGACAAACACAAAATCCACACAGCGAGTTCACAACTCATAATGGCCTTTACGCACGGTGAACTTTTTTTAGAGTGTTGCTCTTTCATATAACAGTCATGGGGAGGTTGCCTGACAATACAAAACCAATTACGACAACAAAAGTAAACATATTCTCGCTAAAAAAGTAATCCGAGATTCGGATCTATTGTTATCACTGCTGAGTTAAAAGATGCTTGTAACCACATGCACTCTATAAAAACACTATGTATAGCACAGCTGTATGGCTCAGAGAAGCAACAAAACAAACCATATTTACTAGCAAATCGCTATAAAACATCAAACTTCTAATATTTGCAAGAAGTTGAGTAATGTCAGGCAATACAGATCGGGAAACTTAGTATAGTAGAAGTTAGACCAAACCTGCAAATGGTGGTAACTGTTTCTCTTACACTACTATGTAGGATGTATTTTCTTACACTATAAATCATTATATTTCTGTTCAAATCAAATTGTATTTTGTAATATTACTTATGTTTCAGTATAACTCGTTTGAAAATCTATTTTGAGTTTGGATGTTTTCCCTTTCTATTATATAAAGTTATTGAGAGTAGTGTGATTCAAAAATGAAAATTATATTACATATAATTTGGTACTACTCTAAGGATGAATTACTATCAGTGACACTAATGGGGGGAAAGTCTTCTTTTACACATGTTTTTTAATGATGCTAATATAGTTTTAGATTTATATTAAAGCTGATATAAACCTTACAACTAGCCTTGGAAATTTTCTAGCATGATAAGATCCTTTTGGAAATATAATTTTACTGAAAAAAAGTATCCTGATTATTTTTTCTTTATAGGAGTAAAAAATTTAATTCCTAAAAACAAATTCTCGTAATAACTTCTTCTCTTTATCAGATTCGATTTCTTTTGTTTAATGGATTACAATTTAAGTTATATTATTCAGATTGAAATTTCTACCTGTTTCAGACATTTCACCTAGAGTATATTAAATGTATGTGAACAAATAAAACTTAGAATAAGCTTATAGATAAGAAATATTGTATTCAATCTATTATTTCTTTTGACTGATTATCCAGTAAATTTTTTTCTATGAATAATCATTGTAAAAGCAATCCTAATACCCAGTTTATATTAATAATAGTGTATTAAAGTATATTAATAATTCATTAAATGGTTATGTTAATTAGTCATTTTTTTAATATTTTCATAACTAGTCTTTAATAAGCCATTCTCTTTAGGGTGCCAAGCAAAATTAATCATACTATGAAAATCTAGGTTATACATATTCAACAGAAACAGAACCGATTTCTATAGAATGTTAAGAATGACCTTGGTAAACTAGTCCTCTTAAAATTCGTATTGGAAAAATCTACATTTATTTTGATTTATTTAACAGTTAAACTAAAAATAGGCATTGATTTTTTTCTGATTTTAGCATAATATTTTAGATGTTGCGATACACGCCGAATGATCAATTGTTGTTTAAAGACGATTTGAATTCCAAATATCAAGATATACTTCATTGCTTCGGGCGATATGGTTCATGGATTTAGCATCCAAAAAACATTAATAGAAGAATATCGTAAGCATTCTACTTGCCTGAATATTTACTTCCTCGATATGCAAGCACAGTTCCTTTGTATCAATGATAAGCAAAGGTAGAAAAAGCCTTTTATTACCGTTATTATACGCCATTTATAACCCATATTCCTTGGTACCTGAAGTCAAGAAAAAAATATACCCTTGCTCTTAGTAGTACCTTTCATGAGTGACCTTATATTTTAGATCAGATGGGTATTCTTAGTTCTCGAAAAAAAAGCGAGACTATTTATATATATTACTCATATTTGATTTTGTCATAAATATAACATTAAAAAAATTAAATTTAAGTTGTTCTAATTCAAGAGACTTTTTTCTTTTGAAAAAGCGCATTTTTAGTCTCTTTACATCCGTAATATTTCATCCACTTCGTCTATTTCAATGCTTCTAAAATTGAAAGGACAATTTTTTTTAAAGTTACCCAGAACAGGAATGAGATGTCATATTTTTTTCAAAAATAAAAACATATATGTGAAGTTGTTTAATGGAAAACTAACAAAGAACAACTATAATTATGAAAAGATTATTACTGAGTCGATTACTTGTGAATATCAGAAAGCTATTATTTCAAAAAGTTTTATTTCAAAAGATTTTATTTTGACTGTCAAAATGCATTTTAATCACAAACCTCAGTTTCGTCAGGACACATGAGATATGTATGAAACTGATGAATTATTTGATTATATATAAGAATCCATATAATTGTGCTGTCCTAATAATGGATAAAAATATGATGAGTGCCCAATACATACAAAAAGGATAAGTAGTACTTAGCTATGCACTTCGAATAATAGGCAAAAAGTGTTCAACACTTGACCGAGGATTTTAATGAATCATCTACCCTGTAAGTTTAACAGATCCCCTAATTGATTATTTTTGTTTTACTTGATGCATATTATTAGAATCTCCAAATCTCCATAATTTTTTTTTAACTTTAAAAAACATTTTCATAATTATTTATTATTTTTCGCATAATTAAAAAAAATTAAGTTTATTATTTAACTTTGTTATTTAGATATTAATGTACCATTTCCCAAATCCTGGTTTCCTTTTTGCATATCTTTTGCAAACTGATTCCCCTAAGTTTAATCTTTCATAGTTTAAACTTGTCGGCATCCATTTATATTTTGTACTTTTGCACTTTTTCGGCATTATATACCACACTTAATTGTTTTTACTTTTCCTATTGTGTTCTTATTCATGTGATAAACAGTAACTGACTTCATGTACCATTCCATTAATTTTTTTGCGAGAAGTGGCAACAACATAGATTGTCCTTCCTCGTTTTTAAATGAACACAAAGATGACGGTGGATTTAACTAAGTTTCTGTCTCAAGTCTTTTTTTAATATTATTATACTTGTAGATTTACTTGTAGAAAATCTACAAGTATATGACAATTATAGAGAATTACTTGTAGTATCTCGTCAGGAAAATTGTGTTTAACCTTTAGCTTACGGGTCCATTTCTCCGATTCCCTTTTAAGAACGGGAAATTTCACACCCCTTTCGTAAGAATGGCTGTTAGGGGGAGGTTTATATATATATATATATATATATATATATATATATATATATATATATATATAAGTTGTTTTATTTATAACACTGCAATTAAATTTAGTATACCGGAAGAGGTTTTTAAAGAATGGAAATATTACATGATAAAGGATTTTACATGTGCTTATAAAACACCAAGCTTAGAATATAGACAAGGGACAATCAACAATTTATAAACGCCAATTAGTAATATACAAAATGATTTTATAATTACATATGTAGACAAGGTATCGTCTAATTACGCATTCATATGTAAAAAAATACTACTGTGAGTTTTTGACAACCATATATCATAACGAAAAGATGTACCAGAAAATTGACACTCACGAGCGCACTATTAAAAATCGAATAAAGGCTTTATATCGTAAGGCAGGCTTTGATATTAAACAAATTAAATTCCCTTATCTAGTTTTGATACCAAAGTTTCACAAAAATCCTTTGAAATTTAGAACTGTTACAATAGGTAATAACACATATTTAAAACTGGCCAATGATAGACTTCTTGCTGTTCTTAATCGGTTATTAGTTATGTTGTCTTAAGAAGGGGGGTATTTTATTAAAAATAGTTACACGGTTATTAATCAGTTGAAAGGACCTATATAATATCCTCATCGTTATGTATGAAAAATATGACTTAAAGAGGTATATTACATACTGTAAATATCGGGCCCTACTGGATCTCGTTTTGAATGAGACTGTATTATATATTGGCACAGATTATTATAAACAAGCGTGGGGTATCCCTATGGGTGGAGGCTGTTCATCAGCGCTTGCCGACATCTATTTGCACTCATATGAATGTAGAGTAATGCCCTTGAATGAAATACATTTCTTTCGCTATGTAGATGATATTCTAATTATATTTAATGATAACATCACTACACATAGTATGAGTTTTTATCCTGATAATTTGGAACTAGTGGAGACTAAGAGTGATGAAAAGGAAGGAATAGTCTTTCTCGATATATGTTTATACATCGATGATCGGAATAACTTGATTTACAGTATATATGATAAGCGAGATGTTTTTGCATTTGAGACAGTCCGTATAACATCTTGGGATAGTAATATGCATAAAAATATAAAACGTAACATTATATTAAACTATTTAATTAGATGTAAAAGATTAAATTCTAATGTCATCGATGTGAACAACAATATCGATATGTACATGAAAAGAGCACTTGATAGAGGATATCCTAGTATATTTCTGAAAGATATTTTGACTAAGTTTTTTAGTGCTTATAACTGTGACTGTAATGGGAATATAATGGCATTAACTGGTGAGTGTGTTGTCTATATTGTTCGTTGTCTTGGGTAATGTGCCTTCTTTTGATTTTTTAGATGTTTTAATGTGAGGATGGTTGCCGTTTTGGCAGTTATGTTTTCTTGTTCTATTTTATTATTGGTTTAACTCCATAAGTACGGTTTTGTGCATTGCAGTGACCTCCGGGAGTGTTGCCTGGGTGTAAAAACATGTTCTAACCAGAGTAGGGGGTCACAACTCCCCCGGTCTTTAACTGCAATGCCTTCATAATCTGTTGTTATTGGATATTCTATCTGCTCTTGCTTTCAGCTCAGCTCCGTGCAGTTTTGATTTTTCATTCCGCATCCTATTTATACTGTATTTTTATCTCTTATATATATATATATATATATATATATATATATATATATATATATATATATATATACATTCTTGGGCCCATATTCTTGGGATACATGCTATCCCAACCCATAAGGAAAAGGTTAAGATGATATATGAATAAATCATACTAGTTTATTTTGGTATGGATGATATATATATTATGGATGATACATATATTTCATCTAAGATGTTAAACTAAGGATTAACTAAGGATTCAAAAATGACGGCATGGTGGCCCGGTCAGCAAAGGCGTCGAGCCAGTGATCTGAAAGTTGCTGGTTCGATACCCGACGCTCGCGAAACTGCCGATGTGTACACTAAAGGCGGCTGGTGCACAGAAAAAATCTGTCGCATCTGCACTAGCCTCCAAGTTCCCAAACATTACCTCTGGAGGTGCGGGGTCAAGTGTTCCGGTCTCGTCACTTGACTCGGTTAAAAATTATGGGACCAGTACGGATGTAACGTGGACCCACCCCCTGTGGTTTACCCGGGGCAAAGCATGCAATGTATGCGGCGAAGTGGTCACACACTTCTGGTTTTACCGGAAAAAGTGCATTGCTCAGCTCCCTGCCATTCGGAGAAAAAAAAATCATTGAAAAATATATACTACTGGAGTTTACAACTGAATGCATTTGCTCGAACCAAGACTAATAGTTTCTTTATTTTCCTACCAATTCTAAATTTTCTATTTTCTTGTTCTCCATTGCTTATTTTCTCCATAAATATGTATGTATGGTGTGTGTGTGTGTGTGTGAAAGTACACACACACACACACACACACACGAACGTTGTTACAAGCACAATAGATCGGACAATACTCAAAATATAATGCGAAGGAAATTTTATTAGCTACACGATAGTTAAAAAGTTTAAATTTCGATAAGAATGATTAAAATGTATTATAAAAATTGAACTCTGTGAGTAAAGAATTTCAAAACTATAAATTTTTTTATCCAGTAAATATGAGAGCAGATTTTTTTTCTATTTTCTTCTTTTCCGTTGGTTATTTTCTCCATAAATATGTATGTATGCATGTACACACACACACACAACGTTACAAGCTAAATAAATCAGACAATACTCAAAATATAATGCGAAGGAAATTTTATTAGCCACAGGATAATTAAAAAGTTTAAATTTCAATAATAATTGTTAAAATGTATTATAAAAATTGAGCTCTGTGCGTAAGGTATTTCAAAACTATAATTTTTTTTATTTGGTAAATATGAGAGCAGATTTTTTTATATATTTCATAAGCTGTCATACCGAAATACTTCTGATAATTTGAAAGAGTTTTACTTTAGAACGGCAGACGGAAGAAGAGACGGAATTTCTTTAATTAACGATATTACCAACGTATATCCTGATATCAACGTATATCGCTGTTACTTCTTGTTCAGGTTTATTTACTTTTTTAAGAAAGATATTAAGAATAGAAATAAGTCACATGTATGTTATATAAAGGCATTTTGCAAGTGCAGGTTGACTTGTTTTGTATTTATTTTCTGAAATGCATCAAGAACTCCTCACCCCCAACACTGCAACAATTTTTCGCATTCTTATTCAGTTATTGCAGAATTTTCTTTATTTCTCTATTTCGCATTTTTTTAAAGTTTTTTTTTTTTTTTTTTTAGCATTTCGTAAATTTTCCTTTTAACCCCAGTTCATTTCCGCACAAGTTCGATGCCATGCAAACAATAAGAGATTTTGTAACATTTCCTTATCTTTGTTACAAGTCAGCCCTCAATTCTTTTTTCCTTTTTACATCATAAGGAAATACTTTGTTACGGTCTAACCTTGAAAGTTGGATTCTTAACATAGAGGGATTAGATGAATGAAGTTCATAATACATTGCTTCATTTGTATGAAAAATTAAGCTGTTGAATAAAAAATTTTTAGCGGTTAAAATATGCTTTGCGGCGAATGGAAATCAAAGAACTGGTTTATTTAACAAAAAATTACTATCAAATTATTTGAATGGAAAAAACAATTTTGTAACAGGATGTGTACACAGTTTTTAAGCACTATTTTCCGTTAGAATTCCATGTTTTTTTTTTCAATGTTCTTTTACAACAGCTGCGAAAATTGAAACTGTTCTTTAAGCACTGTGATATTAAATTTGATGTACTTCGTTAAAATTTTTATTAGGTTAACGTCGAAAGACTTTTTAAAAAATTGTGTCTCAATTTCTATTTTAAAAAAAGACATAAAAATAAAGCATAACTATTTGAAACACATGTTCACTATTTCAAACATTAAGTTCATACCTTTTTCTTCAGCAGTCTGTTTACAAATACTTCGTTTTGTCATGAGGCACAAACTTACAGTGTTAACAAGTTAAGTTCTTCAGTTTATTGCAATTATCGTAATAGGTATCTAATCAACAGAAAACAGACCTCGCATACGGAAATTTTAGTTATAGAAACTATATCATATTTTTATATCGCTTTAGGAAAACATTGGGAGGTCATGTATGCGAAAACCGGAAAAATATATGTACATGTTTTGAGCAGCTATGGTGGTTTTCCAAAATGTACTATTTATTAGTCAAAATATATGGTGCTCCATAGAAGCGATATATTGAATTGCAAAGTCTCAAATATAAAGAATATTAAGGAAAAAAGGGTAAAGAAAATGTCAGTATTTCGTCTGTACTAACCATCTGATAAACTCAGAATTATAATCTAAATATTAGATTCAAACCTCCATAATAAATCAGTCATCCAAAGTTTATCAGCCAGAGGAACTGTAGCATTTAACATGTTTTTAGATGAATCTTTTCTTTAAAATTGTTTCAAACACAAATCTCAATAATAAGCATTCTAAAACATAGGCGTAGCGTCCCCAACTTAACTTAAAAAAATTAAAACATTAATAGAAATAAATTAAAACATTAATAGAAGTTCGGTTAAAATCGGAAAATTGTAAAAAACTTTTAAGAAAGTTGACTTTTTTACCCGCTTTTTCAAACTGCGAAACTGAAGATTCCGATTATGTCTTTAGCTTTAACATAGTTTTTAACAATGATATGATCCATAACAAAAATTCGATACTATATTTTTTTTCTCATTTTATTTATGTTATATTTATTTTTCTCATTGTATAATTTTTGAATACTACTCAAACATCAATTCTACTGTTATTGAGTTTTAAAAAATCATAATTTTTCATATTTTGAAGACCGCCAGGCAGTCAATGCGCGGAGGAGGGCCCTAACTGAATTAAATTCGTGCCCCCCCCCGGAAAAAAAAATTAGAATCACGCTACGCCTATGTTCTAAAAAGAGAAAGACTGATATTATACCAAAGCAATTAAAGGAAGAAAAACCGCTAAAATTAAGATCCATGAAATGTAAACCGGAACACAGCCACATTTCATATACTCCACAAATATTCATAAATTTAAGGTTCCTAAAACTATTAACATCCCGACTAATGAAAACAGATTGTTTATATTATTGCACATTATCAACGCAATTCGCTTCGAAATGCAAAACGTTTCAAAATGGGGGATGTTTCGATTATGCGATCCTAAAAATGCATTGGGATGCAAAAATATGTAACTAAATCCTCAAAAATATTATTCAATTCTTACCATGGGAACTTTCTACATCTTATGCAAATTTATAAAACTTTAAAATAAAATGGTAGAAAATAGTAAAAAACTCAGAAAATAAAATTTTTTCTTCATAAAATTTCAAATTTATCAGATTTATTTATGAAGTTCGGCTATTTCTTTTCACATATATTTCTTAATTTTTTACTTACATTTTCAGAATTTCCCCCCGGAATTATGAGAAAAACGTAATTATTCAGTGCAAGTTTACTACTGCTGAAGGATTATTTCCTATTTTGTACTATACAAAAGAATACAAAGTGCTGGAATGGGACGTAAATGAAAGATATTAATTACATAAAAATTGGACTAACAAAATTTTTATAATTTTTCAATGAGTATTAAAGTTGCTTTATAAATCTACGTTATTTTACAACACAGATAAAAGAGGAGAAATTGCGTATCTTTTTATAGCTCAATAAATAGCTGGAAAAAATTAAGCCGAAATAAAAAAAACATTATAGTATGCTGATATTTTGCTGACTGGTAAAATGTTTCGAAAATTGGAATGTATAATGTCTAAATTTTCATTGAATGAACCTGATTTTATATTAAAAAAACAATTAGTATAAAAGAAACATTTAATACTTTGTTGAGATTCCATATAAAGTAATATAAATTTTGTTAGACTAATACTAAACAAAATAAATACATTACACTCACTACAAATAAATATTTTAACTTTTATATACAGATATTTTTGTTTCATTGTTAGGGGTAATAATGGATAGCAGTTATTTAGTTCATTTCGATATTGATATTTTCATGCATTTTTTTATACGATCACTAATGTGTTTTGCTTTAATATATGTCATCTTTTGCAATTTTTAAAGACTATTTTAAAATCATCTATGACATTTTACGAGAAAGCTATCGCTTCCTAATGTAGAAATAAAAAGAAAATATTTAATTATAGGTTTTGAACCACTATTGTGTAAATACATATATAATAGCAGTCTTTGTTGTTAAACAAGATTGCAAGCATTTCGGTATTCTTTTGTATTTTCTTAAAGAAAGTTTCACTGCATTCAGGAAGAGGAAAACCCATTTCCTCTTAGAGATTTTATCGCAGTTATAATTTTATCGCCAAACCCAAGAGTAAATAGGTTACTTCTCAATGACCCAGAGAATATTTCTAAAAATATCTAATATCGTTAATAAAATGCTGAAAACGTTTTCTGTCAGGTTAGTCGGATAGGTTTTGTGCTGAGGTGCGGTCTCTTTTCTACAAGAGAAAAAAAGTAAAAGTATTTAAAGAAACGGGGAAAAAAAGGTGTTTTACTTTGTAACGCTATTTTAATTATCTCTCTTCCTGGAAGATAAAGTAAAGAAGCAGCAGAATCCGGTTAGCGAAATCAAAGGATTAATAAATATATTGATGGATATTAAATGAATAGTTTCAATTTTGGTCAAGTATGAGAAACAAATATGATTTTTGTCAAAGCAATAATTTTGTATTTGTAAGTGAAGGGTGATAATTTTTAAAACAATATTCTAAAAGTATTTAAGGAAGCAGCTTATATATTCTGGGTAAATAAATGTGCGGCACATGAAATATTTTTATTTTATGAATAAATTTACTTTAAAATTTCCTATGTTATAATTTTCATTTAATTTCATAATCGTCGCTCTGTTTAATACTTTTTTTTATTTTGCGTGATTTGTTATATGATTTTGAAATACTTATTGTAATACAAAGAATATTTTAAAATATAATTTGATGAATTGAAATCATATAGTTTGAGTGTATTTCCGTTTGAAAAATTAAGTTTTATACACAAGTTCAAAATATCTAAATCCAGGGATTATCTATTGAAGTCTTCAGTAATATATTTTCAGCCCTTTATTCTAAAGCGTTTAAAACTGACATATTTTGCAGCCACCTCATAAATTGTTTTCAATAGGAGATAAATAAATTAAAAGCATATCTTTCCTCTTTATTTCAAAAATATTTTTATAAAAAATATATTAAGACTGTGTTTTGTTAGAAAATGTCACTCGCTGCCATTTTAGATTCAATTCTTATTTTTACTGTTTTTCACAAGTCTCACAAAAAAAATTTGAAGTTAAAAATAAAGTATTATGGAATTTACCCCTATCAACCCTATTACGGGGCCCGATTTCCGATTCCCTCTTTAGAACGGGAAATTTCATTCCCCTTTGTAAAAACGGCCTTTAAGGGGGCTATATATATATATATATATATATATATATATATATATATATATATATATATATATATATACAGTTGGTTCTCTGTTTAACGACGCTCTACTTAACGACGATCTCTATTTAAAGACGATATTTCCCGGTCCCGGTCCCTCCGACGTAAAAAAATTCTATTTAACGACGATTTTGTTTCTATTTAACGACGATTTTTTCTTAAATGATAAACTTTTTCTTCAACATTTTATTTACAGGAGGGTTACTTTCTGTGGGGGATTTTGGTTTCAATAACAGACCCAGAATTTCCTTTATGTTTGTTGCAATCATAGACTTGTTGCAGTGGAAAAAACCGGGGGAGGGGGGGGGGAGGATTACTGTTTCTCGGAAGATCGAAAATTCTTCCCTGGTGGATCGAATTTCTTAGTGCGGGTGTGGTTTATTGTATTGTTTGTACTCTTTTTTTCAATGTAATTTAAAATAACTTTTTGTGAATAAAATAATGATTATAATAAAAATAACATTTTTAAACACGCTAATATATTAAGAAATATATTGACAGTCCTAAGCCTGTAAAGTGTGAAGGGAAATGTTATTTTTTTCACAAATTCTGTTTAAGGACGATCTCTACTTAAGGACGATTTTTCACGGTCCCTTGAAAGTCGTTAAACAGAGAACCAACTGTATATATATATATATATATATATATATATATATATATATATATATATATATATATATATATATATATATATATATATATAAATTCATTCTTGGGACCGTATTCTTGGGATACATGCTATCCCACCCTGTGAGGAAAAGGTTAAGCTGCTCCGAAAGAATTAGAAAGAATTAATCTTTACAAAAAATCACGTGATTCTTGTTAAGTTTCTTAGAACATACTTTGACGAAGAGGAAAATTTTAAAAAAAACTTTAAAACTTTTAAAATACCCTTTCTTGCGATTTCTTTTTAAAACTTTGCGTGCAACTGCATGCACAAAAGTTGAAATGGAAAATTAAAATTTCATGAGATTCTCAACAGGATTAGTGGAAAGTTTCAAGGGTATTCTTAATCGGTTAATCATGCTGTAAGTGTGCACGAGAAAAATATTTTTAAATCATTTCTTTTTTTTTTCTAGAGGTAGAGTTAGTTAAGCGTGACTAGTTTTTAATGGTTCTTTGATTCCTCGTGCTTAAGAAATTTAGGCGTTTTTTCAATAGACTTCGATGAAACAAGTGGAATGTAAAAACAAAATATCATAAAATTTAAACGTTTCTACATCTGAATGATTATATAAAAATAATTTTTCCTTGTTTTTGGAAGAGGGATATTTCTTTTGCTCCTTTTTATAAAAATTTCAGAGAAATAGTCTCTGTAAATTACGTTCAAAGTAAAAGCAACTTCCTGTTCTATTAATAATCTGAGATCAGGTAAATGATTTATTGCCCTATTGTTCATGTAAGAACCTCCCGCCCTCTCTTACCTACGAGTAAAAAAAATCCTGTTACTCACCAAATGATTTTAGGCTATCTGTCTGTAGTGTAAATATTACGATTGGATCAAATTGGAGAAACAACTCTCCCTATTTAAATCAGACTACGTCCGGAAGTTCATATCTCGGACTCTGGTGAGTTCAGAGAATTAAATCAATCTTTTTTCCAGTTCATCGTCAAAAGGTTCTTTTTACGGATGTTTGCGTATATCCACGAATAGTTCCAGGTCAGAGATTAGTAATAAATACACCTGATTTTTTTTTTCAAACAGCAAGCGTATTGACGATAATTTCCTGGAATGAAAACTCTTGTAGAACAAATGAAAAATTTATTCTTGGTCATTCTTGATGTGTCACAGAGGAATATAGTCATATTAAGAGAATTCCTGGATAAGAGTCTTCGATTAATTACTATAGAGTATTTTAGCTTATTGAGAGGATCGTCTACCATATTCCACAAATTCAGAAAGTTTGACATATTGTCACTATGTTTTGCGTTTCCAACAATCAAAATAAACCAAATCAACGATCATTTGTGGGAAATTGAATAGACAAGTCCTTATAAAATGTAACAATTTTAAAGTTCTGAAGATTTACATAATAATCATAAAGATAACGATTAAATCTGGATAAAAGCTAGTTAATTTAAAATGGTTATTTTTTTTTCAAAAAGTAAAAATTATTTACAAGTTATATTTCCGGAAAGTTCGAATTCATTTTAAAGCACGCTAAATTTTGCTGCTACCAAAGCTACGAGGAAATAATTTTATACCATTTGAAGACAGTATCTTCAATTCCGTATCCAGAATGAAGCATTCAGTTGACTAACTTCAAGGGCCAATGATGTAAAACACCACTCATTCAAATATACCTTAATCGAAAAAAAAGAGACGAGTCCTAATACAGTTTTGTAAACACCAAAATAAGTGAATGTGCTAATATTTATCGTCTTCCACATTTCTTCTTTAAGACCAGTCGATTTCTTTATTAAAATAGAAATAAAAAATCATACCGATTTTTCGAAGTGTTTTTGCGCTCGACATAATCTGGGTCAGTGGGCGAGTTTTGCAACAAGTTGGGAAGAAAATGAATGTCACTAAATGTCTTACACAGTTGGTTCCGGCTTGGGTCATCCCTGCTAATCGCTACGATCCATTGTTTTTGAGCATTTCCCGAGCCTACTCAATAGAGAACGTCACAAAGCTTTCGGCCTTATATTGTGTTCTTGCACTTCATCTCAATGCATACATAAACGCACATAACTCTATTTGATAGGAATCAAAAGCAATCGAAGGAGGGCATCAAACACACTTCAAACAGTCACACTCATTTCGAAAACAAAGAAAAACCAAACTCGTTAGAAAGCGTTGCTTTATTTCAAATTCGTGTTTGTCAGAAACCGGAAGTTATCGTGATCGTTTAAAATCCTTTTGTTCAACAGATCGGTTTCTTTTATCGCGCACAAATCAGAGCAAGGGAATTCTACCATTAAATACTTAGCTTAACCTATTATAATGCTGAATTTGTTTTTGATAACAACTCTTCAAAAACCGTTTGAAGTCAGTGTACAATTAGTATATGTGTGATCGTAGAAAAGAACTGGTAATTTTTTAAAAAAATAAATTAAAAGCCGGGCTATGGCCGAATGGCTAGGGCGCTGGCCTTCGGTACCAGAGCTTGTGGGTTCGAGTCCCACTGTTAGCATGGATGTTTGTAGCCGTTCGGAATCGGCTTTAAGCAGTAGATCCCGGTCAAATTAGCCCTCGTGTAACAAAAAATGACCGTAGCGCTCCAAAACAAACCAAACCTAATAAATTAAAAGTGATTTATCAAAAATTAATTAAAATTGAAAATGTTGATTTAAGAGGAGTTGTATATGACAGATGTCAGTGCACTTACAATATACTAATTAATCTCTGTACTTACTTATGATCTCAAAATATATGCTCGCGCTGTGATTATGACTGCATTCTCGCTATTTATAGTTAGACGTAAATTATCAGTTATTCTGATTAGCTTGTATATTCTGTCTGCAAGTTTTTAGTTTGTTGTTGTTGTTTCCAGTCCCCTTGGAGTAGGAAAGCCTACACCAAGTCCAAAGGACCTCGGTCCTCAAATCCTAGGTCCTCGGCGAAGGGTAGTAAGCAGCTTCACTTGAAGGCGAAGTACCACTAAGGCTGAAGTCTGACTTGACCTCGAAGAACATCGGTCCCGTAATTTTGAACCGAGTCAAGTGACGAGACCGGAACACTTGACCCCGCACCTCCAGAGGTAAATTTGAGAACTTGGAGGACGTTGTAGCCACGACCTATTTTACGTTCCCAGGCCACCATTAGTGAACACGGCGGTGGATTTGCAGCAACGAGCATCGAACCAGGGACGTTCAGATCACTGGCTCGACGCCTTTGCCAACCGGGCCACCGCACCCGTCAGTTTTTAGTTTTATCACCATATACTTAAATTTTTCAAGTCTTTTAGTCTATATTATCTGCTTATAGCATTGAAATTGATAAAAAAAATAATAAACTGTCTTTCTGGACCCCCGACTTTTTAGGTCCAAGCGAAAATACTTTTTTTAGAGTAATTGAATCAATACTTGAGTGTTTTAAGAGTCGTTAGTTTTATACCAATGGAAATATTTTTGGCTCCTGTAATTCACTAAAACATTTCTAATCTAATTATGCTGCGTGTTAATATGAAGCTATTATTATCAATGACAATAAATGTGGTATCCTCAGTTCAAGTAAGAGAATAGTTAAAGTGGAATAATGGACTGAAGATGTAAAGATAATTTCCAACGATGATTTGCAGTGAAATTTTTTTTGTTTAGAAATTCATCGGTATTGAACTTTACATACATAAAAACAAATACAAACAACAAAATTTTGAATACTTTACTGCAGATAAATATCAGCTATAAAAAAACTGTTGAATGTCTTTTAAAACTTTTAAAATTTTTACTTATCTTAAAACAATGTAAAACTTATTCCCACCATTTTTAAAACTTTTTCTCAAATGTTACGTATCGAATTTCTACTTAGTTTCAGAGATTTTATAGCAAATAACTTATGGAACTTTCATTCCTTTAAACTCAATGCATAAACAAAGCTACTACTCATCTGTCTTTTTTCTTGTTTGTTTGTTTCTTTGGGAGACGATGGCTGAAGGTCTAAGGCGTTTGTATGCAGCTTCAGAGTGTGGTGGTCCAAGTCCTACTGTTGCCAGCATGTTTGTAGCCGTTCAGAATAGGCTCTTATCCGTAGGTCCCAGTATCCTGAGCCCTTGTGAAATAGAAGTCGACCATAGCAATCTCAACTAACCAACCCTTTTTTAATGATTCTTTTAAAAATTCATGTATCGCGTTATTGTGAGCTTGTGTATGAATATATATGAGCCAGAAATCAATTCTAGTATAGAACTTTCCCGTATAAACTGAGCGCAAAATATCTTTAACATTAGCTATAGAATTCGCCCTACCGAATTTTTCCTAGCCATTATACACTATAGCATTCGGTACAATTGTGGGGTTCGAGTACTGCTACAGACGTGGATATTTGTAGCCCTTCGGAACCGTCAATACACTCCAGGTTCCGCTTTAAAAAGCCTTCATTTAGTAAAAGTAGACTTAGCATACTATGTAAGTTACGAAAACAATACTCTACGGTTATCAAACCCATCACATTCATACTGATACGTCAGCATAGGGTAAGATAAGCGGGGAAAATAGCTATTATAAATAGACTGGTGACTGGAATATTTTCTGTTCTCGTACATAAAATATAGAAACAGGCAAACATCCTGAAGTCAAATATTTTCAAAACTTTAATCTTAAAAATGCAAAATATACATATCATGTAAAATCGTACAACTTATCAATTTTGTGTTCTTTACGAGAAAAAAAAACAGTTTTTACTACTCTAGAGACTTTTATTTACAAAGTGAGAAAAGTATTTTCCAGTAAAGGGTGTTTAATATACTACGAGATAAAATCGGAATGCATTTGATCTTCAGCATATTTTCATATCCAGAAAAGTCCCCATTCTGTTTTGAGATAGGATAGTACAGGCATAAATTACTATGTAATTTGTGAAGAATGATAATTAATGAACAGGCAGAGAAAAATTAAAGTTTAAAATCCGAGTAATCTTTCTTATTAAATACAGGCATGATGGATACTAACGCGTAAAATGTGACTTGTAGAGATTTTCATCTAGTGCCAACTGATTACCATAAAAATCGGGATATCTTTTGTCGATGGACTCTAATCACTGGTTTTGGTACCTTAAACCATGAAAATGACTGTCTTTGGTCTCATCTCTCGCAGAAGCTTTTCAACATGAATAGCAAAAGATTCTTAGAGAAACCTGTCGGAAATTGGTTGTGCCTCATCGCTTAACCGCTGTCATAAAAATAAAAAAATGAAATATTTACTAGTACAGAGTAATTACTAGCTATTATAATAAAGTAGTTTTTCTCATGTGTTCGAATATTTTTTTATGACATAGTGTATATGGGCATCGGTGAAATAAGTAATATTCATATCAATGCAAGAAACCGTCAAAACTTCATCCCACTTTGTAGTAGCGTGTGCTGTAGCTACTGTGTTGTTTGGCGTGTTCTCCATGATTAATTCTAGGACATCTTCAATCTACCATTTTCAAAGAGGCAAATTAGGCTTCATGATATACATTACTTTTAATACCCTTAAAGGAAAACATAATCTTGGGTACAACATATTATTGACTCAGTTTTTTTTAAGTTGATAATCTCTTGAAAAAATAAACTAGATTAACCACTCAACTGAATCATTATTTTACATGTTAGGATCTAAAAGTGTCCATTTTTTTAATTGTATATTTAGAACTGCTGGATGATTTTAAACCAAACTCATTTTTTAAATTTAATTTATCTCAAGCACTAAAGTAGTTAACAAATTTGTATAAAGTAGATTTCACTTTAAAATCGCTTTTTGCGTGCATTTGTGAGAGAAACATGTTTTAAGCAAAATTTACTGGAATCTTACTGTTTGTTTTCATTTGATTTTGAATAAAAATGTTTTATTCTCTATATAGGAGTGAGACTTTAAAAAAATGCATTTTTTCTCGAGTTGTGGGTTCAGATATTTGCTCCGAAACAGCTTTCGCGATGTGCTGTTTCTAATAGTACTGTCAGCAAAGCGATTTGTTACAGAAATTATGGGGTCAATCATGCTATTATCAAAGAAATTCTCGTAAAATAGAATTCTTCCAGAGAAATCAGTCCTTAGTGTCCATATTTATGGACGGTATTGCGAGGAACAAAGATCTTGGTGGTGGAGAACAGACATTTCCGACACCATTTTCCATAGAACTCTTTAAGAAATTATTTGAGCATCTTTGGAACTAGACATTTCATCAAATGATTTGAATAGTTTGAGAAGCTTTCAGAATTATCAACAGAAATTTTGGAGTCAGAACCGTAGTCATCCACATTCAGTGGTTTAAAAAAAAACACAAAAAGCAACAAAACTAAGTAAAATTAGCTTAAAACTCTAGGAATAATATAACCATTACAAAATTTAAAAGGACAAAACAATATACCCCAAGAAAAATTGAACAATAAAACGAGCACGTGTGAAAAAGAGCAAGTTTGTTCACAAGCGGGTAATCGTCACGTAGCTTCAAGGGTCAATAAAAAGTTTTACCGACACTAGACAGCTACTATCATCTATTGGGAAAAACATTAGCTAAGTCATGTAGAACAGCGGGCCATATTATACGGCAGAACAACATATGAAACGAGAGATTAGCGGATCCCGTGTCTGGTACAGGCAGATCAAACCACGCACAGCTCGTTGGCCCATGTGTAATACAGGCAAATCACTTAAGCGGTTAATAAAAATAAGAATTAATAAGAATATGCCGAATTAATAAAAATAAGAAATACACTTTACATGATTTTTCTGAAGTTCCCAGCAAAGTTCATAAAAGAATAATGATTATCGCTGAAACTTGCATAAGTTAACTCGGTACGAACCTGATCCATCTGTCAATGTTACGACTTAATATGAGCGTTTTGAAAAACTAAAGTGAAACTAACCTATTTGGAAATGCTGTAATCAGAATATTATACGTAAAACTTGTCGAGAGTTTTGAAGTTAAAGAGAGGTTTGAATCTCACTATCGGCAGACAGTCTTTATAATAAAGGAAAGAAAGAAAAAATCGTTATATATTTTTGAACCAATTTTAATTTAGATTTAACTGAATTTAGACTTCAAATGACCCATTTTCCCCTTCTCACTTATTGTATTTTATTTAAAGAGGACATCCAAATTGAACCCACGTGACTCTAAAAATCTTTTCCTCTCTATCAGCTTTTCGATATTCTAATACTTATATTTGTTAAGATGGTGTGACATTCACATGGACGTTCAATCTTTCTCTCATTACACCTTTTTATGTCTCTCTTCCTTCCAATTTTTCCCGTTTTATTTGCATTTTGTACTTAAATATATATATATATGTATATATATATATATATTTATATATATATATATATATATATATATATATATATATATATATATATATAAATATAAATATATATATATATATACTTATTTATTTATTTTAAATTTAACATATCGTGAGTAATGTTCACATGTAATTGGTATTGATATGGTGTTTGGTAATGCTTTCAGATAAACTGTTATTGATATTTAGATTTTCAGATGATAAGATTGATAATGAACAACAAATGGTCAGTTTTAGAATATCACATTTTAAGTTTTCTTAATCAGGAGGGCCCAGAATTATGATCAGACAGACACATGCATTGATGATTACAATGGAAATACGACTAATGCGGAGAGTTAATGTGCTCTCATACAACCCACTACATTTCACTGCTTTTAAATCTTCTGAGATACAAACCAATTTACTTCGTATCCTCCATAAAGTACTTCAGCTAACCAAGTAACAGTTTGGACAAAATTCAGGGTGTGTTAGGCATTCAGGTTCACATGTACTTCCTGTTCTAAATACGACTCTGATCTGAAATCTACCACCTGCTGTAGAAAGTTCTAACCATTGATCTACAAATATCACCGAGAAAAACGTCACATCCTTTTCTCCTCACTTTTCTAGGTCAAAAGGCTCTCTTGGAGTCATCGTACTTCATCGTGTTTCATTGTCAATGCTTTTCAACTCTCTCCAATCAATTTAGGCCATTGCTAAGATCGATGAGATATGAATCCTCAATGAATTGCTCTGCAGTTTAAAGTTTTATCGATTCAGCTCATAAATCCCGGATATTATAGGATTCAGTCATCTCAGCATCGTGAAGAAAATAAATAATTTACAAAATCAAATAGTGAATCTACTAAATAAAGCATCTTTCTACCATGTTGACATGGAGGGTACTGGATTTTTCTCAATGAAACTGGCAGGAATTTCTTTTTATTTCACATATCAATTAAATGCTTTGTTTCTATATTTTCTTTGTCAGGATAATAACAATAACACAAAAATGAAAACGTTATCAAATGCAATATCACGACGAATAATAATAAAAAAAATTCAACGATTAAATTTAACGATCAACATTCGTTAAATTTAAAAAAATAATAAAGTATCAAAAGCAAAGTAAACTAAAAATATTGGAAGGGAGTCAAAAAGAATGTAATGAGGGAGAGATTGCATGTCCAAGTGAGTATTACTATACCTTAAACAAAAACAGTATTAGAATTCTACTGAAACAGAGAATAAACACTGAGAAATTTAGAAAACTTAGAAATAAATTTATGCCCGTTTTAAACAAAATAAGAATTTAAGAATAAAAGTTAAGAGTAGCAAACTGTGGCTCCAGAAATATAAATTCAGTTAAATGCAAATTTAATATAAAAATACGAATCTGTTTTGTTTTTTTCTTTCTTTCTTTCTTTCTTTTTTTTTTTTTTTTTTTTTTTTTTTTTTTTTTTTTTTTTGGGGGGGGGGGGGGGGGGGGCTTACATTGCAACGACTGTCTGGCGAGAGCGAAATTAGAACCATGTTCCTCTGGACTTCGAAGCTAGCGTGCTGTCCTATATAAATCATCCTGGAGGTGTGATGAAATATAGTATTGTGAATTATATTCCTCATAATACCTTTTTAAACTATATAGCAGGAAGTTACATGATAACAAATAAATTTTGGTTATTAAGTAGAATTTTAAGTATTCGATTTCCATTCTGCGTAACACTTAACAACTAAATAAAAAAATCGTGTACATGTAAACTTTGACTAAATATGAAAATTCCGTCCAATTTCTTATCTTGTATGTAAGGTATGATTCTATTTGGTAAAATAAAATTATCGCAATAATGAACGTTCTATTCACATAATTCATTAACTAGTCTTGCTGCTGTTTTGGGTCCTCTCGTGAGAAGTTTTTAATGTAGTTTTATCGTTTATGTACCTAAAATCACGTGTTTCATTCAATAGACAAAAGTACTTAAAATAGTCCATCACCCATTAAAACGTATTTCTCATTATATTTAACCACTGATTAGCTGATATTTTTGGTCTCATGCTTAAAATAGTAAAACACGTGCTACTGAAACTGAAAGGGGTAAAACTTCCGTAAATGAATTTACTCAGCAGATTCTTGGCCCACTTCCAACGGCAAAATTCATAATTAAACTTGTGTTCGTCATTTGTGGGTTGTAAATAGAAAGAATGAAGGATATAATCTAGTTTCTAACCTCAGTGTTTTAAGTGTCGTATGATTTAAAAATTCACTTCGTTCTTCCTGTTGACACGCCCAGAAGGACGTTTACTGAATAATATTATTTACAAAAAGGAAGAATCGGTGGATTCAATGACCTTTAACACACTGCTGTTAGGCCTTTGAATGTAATAGCTGGAAAGAAAGTGACATAAATAGTTAACCCGTAGAAGCAGGATAAAGTTTATTCTTGCAACTAAAATCCGCAATGAATTTTCTTTCTTCACCGAAGAAATGTCGGAAATTTTAATCTCCGGTCATTTGACTTGCAGTTTGAGGTTTTACCAATTTCACTGTCAAATCCTGGAAGTGTTGAAACCAAAAATGTGATAAATGATAAGATACATAATGATTAAATATGGTATTAAGATAAAATCTTGAAACAGCCAACCTACTTTGGGCTTAAAAAGTTGCATTAACTTGTCATACAATATGAAGCAATTTTGAATTTGTTAACCTTTATTGTTACAGCCGTTGTGTAACTTAACATTAGACAGCTGCATAAGTAACACGTGAGAGGATGCAAAGTAACCTAGAATGTTAAGATTTTTTGAGACCAAACAAACAGGAAAAGGGCAAGAGGAAGAAAAACATTTGAAGATAGCACGCACTAATCTGCTAGACATGAACGATACCGATTGTGTCATTTTGGGTGAAGTTTGAATTACTTACCTGTCATAGCAGTAAAACCTAGTACAAAACACACTGGATGTCTTTAATAGCAGCTAACTTATGTGAAAAGCAATACTAAAAGCAAAATAAAGAGTTTTATATTAATTAGAAATTATGATTAAATTTTTACATTAGAATGTTATGTTTTAAAGGAAAATGGCATTTTTTAGACAGAAACCTTTTAATTGAATAATCATTTTGCATCTGTAGGATTTTTATACAGATGATTAAATGAATGTCTTTTTTGGAGAACCTTTTCAGTAAAATACATTTAACAGTATAGGAATGAATAAATTTTAATATACGCACTTTTACTACGTTTGAAATAAATATGAGTTTCATATCAGTAATCCCATTCGGTAAAAACTGAAATTAATCCAAACTAAATCATGGCACTAATCCGCTTTTCGGAAACGTAACAATATTTATTATGATATATAATAATATTAATGCATCATTTACAATTTTTTACATTGTAAAACCTTCTAAATAAATTTCTACTCACTGTCGAAAGTTTATGAATTGAAAAATTCATTTCGTTGTAACTCAGCATCCATATTGCATGAAATCTAAGTTAACTTCTGCTTCATTTCTTGTAGTGGGGGCTAAAGAGTTTGAACATATTGTAACGTCCTCGGTGGAAAAAGAAGACACACGAGAGACTATTAAATGACACAGAGCTTGTGTTAATCACATAAAACTGTACATTATGTACAAGACAGAGAGTCTAGGCTCCTCTGCAGATGAGAGGTTCTATAGGAACCAAAATATCGTTTACAATAACAGAGATGTATCTCTCCACTTGTAAAAACGGGAGCCAAGAGAGGAATTTTCAGGCATTCGGTCCGCACAGCGCCCTATCGGCCCTGCTTGTCGACCGACAGATGCGAGGCTCAATAATCAGCTACCTCTCTCCTTCCTTCCCAAAAACTCTCTGCTTTTCTTCTCAGCCAGCTGGCCCGGGGGGGGGGGGGCGTTGCAGGAGCGATCCACGATGGTTTCTTGGAATCGGGAAGAATTCGTAAAGGAATGGGCTTTTGCTTCGGTGGCCCCTTTTCCCCCGAAAAGGGCCAAGACGTAACAATATGGATCCGTCCATAGCAATCTTCAACAGTGCCCTCCCCCCCCCTTAAAACTGAGGGTTTCATCTAAAATTTTCTACAAAATTTGAACAAAACTTTTCACTTTATGAGGCAAAATACTCATGAAGCATGAATACATTTCGTAAAGACATCGTTTCAGAAATTTTCCATTTGTAACAAACAACTAATTCGAAATTAGAAGGTTTTTCTTATAATGAACAAAAAAGACAAAAGGTTCCTTCCTAAACGGTTGCGGCTTTAAACTAAAATGTTTGTAACAATCTTTTAATTGCTTTCATGTGATCTAGGAGAGGTCATGATTCAGATGCCTCGAGTATGTGTGAAATGACCACAATGAGTAACGGAAAAAGAAGAAATAATTAGCAGGAAATAATATAATTAATTCGAAATTTGAATGTTTTTCTTGTAATGAACAAAAAAGATAAGAGATTCCTTCCTAAATGGCTGGTGTTTTAAAATAAAAGGTTTATAGCAATTCTATAATTGTTTTCATGTGGTAGAGAGGTCATGATTCAGAATCTCCGAGTATGTGTCAAATGACCACAAAAAGGAACGGAAAAAAGAGGAAATTATGGGGTTCTATATGAATGGTTTTAATAAAATAAACGAAGGTCTATAAGCAAAGAAAATTTTAAAAATAAGACTCGAATGAATATTTCATTAGTCCTTTCCCATTTACTCAAAAGATAGCTAGAATTTTTCCTTGTTGTATTCCTTAAAAATATTTCTTTGTATTTCATCATTTTTAAATTCAGTGACGAAATAATAGAAGGTAATAATCATTCAATTCGATTCATTACCTTTTTAAATTAAGAAAATTAACATTTTATCATGTTTTGCATATTACTCTATGCTATCGCTACACATAGATACTTCCAACAGAAGAAATTATCAATGGACCAAATATAAGAGTTACATAAAACATGTCAAAAAATGATCAATAGAAGTTTAAAATCCTTGGCAGTAATTGAATGTTTACGAAGTTAAAGGAAAAATGGGATGTCAAAAACCTTCAGGGGAATTCGAATGGTCTAGCGCTATGCATGAATGCCTGGTTGACTGAAAGTTTTAATTCTTAAGCCATGTTAATCTACTCTTGAGAATCTCTTAATTACCTTATATATAATCGGAGAATATTCTAAATCTCCTCCTAAAACTGAAACTTTATCCTTATATTTTTTGGATCTTGTTCCCTCAGACAGAGATATAAAGGTCTTAAACAGAAATTTTGGTCTATTTTGTTTTAATTTTGGAGAAGAAACATGAGATCAATATCTGAATACTTATTATATTTATAATCTGATTGTTATTCATATCACTTCTTCTTAACAGATTAATGAGAGGAATCTTTCAAACCCTAGATTTAAAGCGCTCATAACTCACGCAGATAAGGTCTTTTCTGGAGCCTCTTGTGTGTATGGAAATAAAAATAAATATGTGTCAAGAATGTCAAAGAAAGAGTCCTGCACCGCAAGTTAAGATTCATGGTCTATTTAATAGAGAGCATCATATTCAATCCTTCGGCAAGAAGGGTTTCTTTAATTATCACGAAAATATGCTCGTTATATTTAAACAGAGCTTTTGAAAAAATTCTGAATGATAAGTACATTTACCTGTTTATACAGAAGTTTGCATTAAATGTTTTTATTTTTGATGTGCGCGCTTACTCTAACACCGCCTGTTTATCAAAATAATCTATCGTATACAGCTCAGTTGAAATGAGAGTCTTTATTCTTGCAGTAGTTAAAAACTCGATGCTTAGAACAAAACAGTTTGTGTTAACGAGAAATAAGAATTTAAAGTTTGGAGTTGGTATTAGGGCTGATGATTTTAAGAAATGTTAGAATATTAACTGTTTTCTAGCTATCAAATTCAAGCATGCTCATGGACGTATGTCGTGTGTTTGAGCATCATCTGCCAAGCGTGCCAGAGCGTAGAAACGATTTAAAGGCAGTAAGGCAGAGGACTTTTTTTTTTTTCTATTCCAGCGGGGCAGGCACTCGTCTTGACGTTATTCGCCCATCCCCACTGCGGTATTTGTTGGATAATTTATTGTATGAGCACCATATAGGTCAACCAATATTGCTCCCAATGAGGCAACGACATGGGAACGACCATACCTTAGTTGGGATTAGAATCTAAGCCAACTCCCTAGAAGCTCCCGACGAAGTGGATGGCAGTAAGGCAGAGGTTCATTTATACGATTGTTTTTGGCATTTCTAGGGTAGACAGAATATGCCGAATTTGAAAAAAAAATTAAATCTATAACGCTTGTACGAAATTTCAACTTTGACGGCCCAATACCAGTGTTGTATATGTCTCAATTTTATGGTGAGGTTAGTGCCTCTTGTGAGCCCTGATCCATCTACCTCAAAATCTCTATTATAAGGATATCTAATAGGGATATCGAATTTTTCCCTAGTAAATGTAGAGGAAGGAAAAATAGAAATTTGAATGAGACAGCGCAAAATTTATTATAATAAAAATAAACGTGTTATTCTAACTGCAAATTTTTTTATCATCAGGCTCAAAACTTAACCAATAAGATTAAAATAGAATTATTTAGGTCTATTCTAAGACTATGCTAGGACTATGCTGTTGTGAAGCCGAGAAATTACGACTCCAAAATGGGAAGCCGTATCGGAACAAGTGGTAGCAAATTAGCGAATAGTTAAGCCAGTCAAAATGGTGAAACATGAAATGCGTTGCGTATTAATCAGAATTAATTTCAAGTAACAATGCGATATGAAAGATAACCCAGATAGGTTGTCTCAGGTAACATGGATTAAGTAGAATATTTACTTTAGGTTAACAGCACTTAGCTTAGCAAGAAAATACTTAACCCTACATATAGCCTGACCCACGTGCTAAGCATATTACAATACTCAAATTATTCATACCTAGGAAACATTAGCTACAACAGTAAATTAAACTACAGACAAGGGGTTTAAGGAGCAAATAAGAAGTTTATTTTAACTAAACATAATGAAAAAAGGGAATACTTAATTGTATACAGTCAAGCCATGCCATGCCCCTCGCTCCACACTCAACATACGCTCCCCGAAGTTCACCAACCGCTTACCAGTCCAAGGGCTGTCTCCCGCTACCTTTCGAAGCTAGCCTGACATGCGCCAATCTGTACTTCGCGCCTGCGCACTACAGGCTCAATACACCAGATTTGGCGTGCATCGCCTTTTTTGGCAATAAATCATTTTTCTTTTCAGCCAATGTATGGCAGTTATGAGAGACAGTTATAAAGACCTGAATATTAATGGATATACTCCATGAGTCTTTATAACACTCTCCCCCTTCACCAAGTGAAGAAAAAAAACACATGAGGGAAAATTTCCCAAAGAGAGTTGAGTTCAATGTGCTAGGAGTGGGAGTTGGCAGGCTTACAAAAAGTTACATTGAAGATCCTTTGGAAAAATGTGATCACACCAGTGCATTACAATGTATTACATTGAAGACCCTAGACGAGGGAAAAATATCATTACAGCTCATATTGAGTCTAATTTACAATGGTGTACATTGGAGATCCTAAATGAGGAAAAAAAATTTTGCTCCTAATTTTGATTAAATGACTATAACATTACACAGGGTATGTACATTGTATAAAAGAACATTAAACACTTCACGTCGGCTGGCCAGCCATTGAAAAAACAAAGAAAAAACACAAAAAAACAACCCTGTAAAAATTCACATAGAAAAAATTAAAGTTACATTGAAAAGCAATGAATGTCAATTGCAAAACTTATGTGTCCTAGATAGGCAAAGTGTCATGGATAGACAAAGTGAAAGCACTAATAACAGTCAACATTGTGACAGAGAGCATGGTGTCATACACAAGAGTGTCATTACTATGAGAAAAGTTTCAAGACACCTTGGATGAAGAAAATAACTTGTAACACAGTGTATCACACTGTACCATGCATATTACACACAGTAAAAACAAATGTGCATAAAAACTTAAAAAAACAAGTGCAAAATTTGTGTTGGGATATACATTATGGTGAGTATATACCCTAAAATCATAAATTGTAGGACACTATAATAACATTATTCACAAACAAATATACAATATAACACAAAAATACATGATTATATACAAGAAACAGTTGATGCATTACCCACTTCACAAAGCTAACAGGTGAGTTATATTCAATATTAAACTTATAAAAACTTCACCTATATGCAGCAGGTGATGTACAACTGCAGGGGATAGTGACCATGTTGAGGTCGAGAACCTTCAAACCTGTATACAGTACATAACAGGATTCAATACTTTTCTGGAAAGCTGGTCACCCATAAAAAATACACAAAAGAATAAGTTAATACAATACATATATTTACAAAAATGTGAAGACTTATTCCTGAGAAATGAAGAAAAAAATTGCCTTGTACAATAAAAAAAAAAAACTTCATTTCTCAAATGACAAAATCGAGAATCTTTTGGCTGATTAAAATATCATAGGTTGCTCATAAGGTACAAAAAAATATATTCAAGGAAACTCACCAATGAAAAAAAGAAAGACTGATAGATGATATCAGATGATGTTTCCTGCAATTCAGGCAAAGTGTGAAACAAAACTTAATATTAACTATTGCTAGGTTATTTACTATGGTATATGGGAGAACCAAATGATTTTGATTGCATATTATTATATTTTATATCAACAAAGTGGTTAATTTAGCATTTTACTTTTCTACTATTGGTAGACTCAATAACAACAGAACTTTAGAATTAAGAGTTAATACTATTATCAGCTTATAGAGGTTAAAGACAAGGTTGTGCATAATTAACAGATATATTATGAATGGAGTAACTTCACAGATATTAAAAACTTAAAGAAGATACAGAGGTATACCATATGCAGCAAGAGTCCTAGTCCATACAGGAAGACAGGTAGAAGAAGAGTTGGACATGCCAATCGCTGGTTTGTCCATCAACTGGAGAAGATGTGCGCGCAAACATCTCTACCAGAACCTCATCTTCTCGGCCTGAGGTTGTAGGGGCAGGGCTTCTTCACTGCAGTAGGAATTTCTGGCATCTTGGGGTCTGTTGTTTCTGGCGGTGGAGGACTGGCATGGGAGAGACCAACTGGATCCTGGATTTCAGTCGATTCTATCTGGAGCTGAGGAGTTTCAAGAAGCATTGATGGCTGGTGGAATGACAACTGCTCGTCTGCTAGACTTGCTTCTGGGACCTGGAACTCATCGTCTGGAGCAGGAGGAAACAGTTCTCCATCAGGAAAGTACCCCTCAGTAGCATCCATGGAATGGTCATCCTCTGGAACCCTTGAAAGACTGGAGTCCAGCACAGGATCTGAAGGATTGGACACTGGAACAGGCATCTGGGCAACTGGATGAAGAGAACTAGGGCACACAGAATCATTAGTAGTGGGAGATGGATTCGTCTGCTTCTCTAATAAATGCCCTTTACGAGCTGGGGCCTTTATCAGCCTGTTCACATGGATGAGCGAAGCCTGTGATATTCTATCTTCCAGTGGTCGAATGACCACAGTCACATTTGAGCGGAATTTCTCAATAGTGAATGGTCCCTTGAGAAATTGGTTGAAGTGAGTTTTATATTTTACATACACAATGTCACCCTCCTTTAGCCTTGTGTCTCTTCTTGCTCTATTGAGCTTCCTGTGAGAGTTTGCTTGACTTATGGATGTATTGCTGAAGCACAGTGACCAAATGGCTTTAGTTTGTGCCATAATATTATCAATGAGGGACCCTTTGTCAAGATGAGGAAAGTCATCGAAGAATCTCTCCGAATCAGTTAAGAGGGCTAAAGCTCTTCCAAAATGGACGACTGCAGGGGAGTGACCTGTGGTAGAGTGGATGGTAGAGTTGTATAGTGAGGCATGTATTAGGATGGCTGTGTCAAATGGTACACCTTGGGCTTGCAAAGTTGAGATCGACGACTTGATAGAGGCATTAATCCTTTCAGAGACTCCATTTGCCTCAGGATGGCCAGGTGATGAGTGTGCCAATCTGATTCCAGCCATATCCAATAGCCTTTTGAATACCACAGAGGTAAATTGTGGGCCAAGATCAGTAAGAATATGGCTTGGTCTGCCAAACATGGCAATGTACCTAAATATAGCCTTGGTAACTCTGTCAGCTGTGGTTGACGGCATGTCCTCTAAGACCAAAAAGCGACTGAAGTGGTCAATTATGGTGAGGACCGAGTGACCATTGCGGAAGGGACCAACAAGATCAAGTGATACAAGTTGGCCTGGTGCAGTAGGAAGTGGTGCAGACTGGACTGGAGCAACCGCCACTCTTCTTTTTTTGTGAAGAATACATTGTGTACATGAGGCAACATAATTGGCGCAATCCATGTATGCGCCTCGCCACCAATACTTTTTGGCGAGAGCCTCGTACGTCTTTGCAAGTCCAAAGTGGGACAAATGGGCCAAGCGAAGTGCCTTTGGCCTGAGAGCTGACGGTAACACAATGTACTCTTCTCTCGACAATCCCGTCTTTCCTGCGTAAAACAATAGGTTTGAGTCTGGGTGCACAAAAAAGTTCTTGGGCACATCCTTCGCCCTGTTGATTACTTTGTTGAAAAGCTGGGACAAATCCTCATCCCTGAGCAGTTCCTTCAGGATTGTTGCAGAAGAGATTTCATTCTCTGGGTCAGCAACTTCTGACGTTATGATGGTGAATATCTTTTGTAGCTGCTTTGCAGCTTCACACTTAGAGATTGAACTGTGTGTGTTTACATCCTGAGGAGTGGTGGAGGAGTGGGAGGAGGCAGCAAAGGGAGGCAAATTAGGTTTAATATGAACATTACTATTGTGGGTCAGAGCAGAAGTACAATTAATTACCTTAGCATGGGTATTATCAGGTACAGAAAAATATGAGTTAGAGCAAGAACTAGGCTTTACAACATGAGTAGAAATACAAGTGCTATTGCTATTGACATTATTTATAGCATTTACATGAGATACCTTATGAGGTGAATTATCTACCTCTATAGAATCACTATTACCATACAACACATTACTATTATTATCAAGTACTTTATCATACTGAGCAGGTTCCTCAGAATCCAAAGTAACTACAGGTAAAATTTGCTTTGAATTAATTAAATTAGCATTGGTATTAAGGTCTTGGGTTATAACATTAGGTGTGCGAGAAAAATAATCTGGTAACACATTAGAAGTTCCACTGACATGAATAAATTTAAAGGAATATTCAGATAGAGACATTAACCATCTTGTGGTGATGGATGCAGGAGAAGTTGTTTTCTTATAGTGCATAAGAGGTTTACTATCTGATAAAACAAAAAATTCTCTATTATACAAGTACTGTTTGAAGGATTGCACACCTTTTGCTATAGCCATGAGTTCTAATTTGAGAGCAGGATAATTCCTCTCAGCTTCATTTAATGATTTACTAAAGTAAGAGACAGGTAATAGCTGACCATCAAAGTCTTGTAATAGCACTGCAGAAATTGCTTCTTTGGAAGCATCAGTGTTAACATAAAAAGTGTTATCAAAATTAGGTTGCCTGATAAAAGGCGAAGAAAAGAAAATCTTTTGTAGTGCCTGGAATGCATTAGAAGCTTCATCAGTCCAATTAAAAGGTACAGACATAGAAGTCATTGACACCAGAGGAGCAACCAAATTAGAAAAACGTGGAATTAAGTGTCTATAATAATTACAAACACCTAGGAAACGTTTCAACTGTTTTTTAGTTTTTGGAGTTGGAAATGAAGTCACCTTTATGATGTTAGAAGAAATTGGACTTATAGTGTTCTGCGACACTTTAAAACCTAGGTAGTCTACTTCAGTTTGATGGAATGAGCACTTTGGAGGATAAGCAGTAATATTATTTTTAGTAAAAACAGAAAGAAGAGCTTTTAATTTCTGACAAGACTCTTGAAATGAATTCGCACAGATGACAATGTCATCTTGGTAAGCAAAGATACCCAATTCATTGGTTTCCTCAATGAGAGTATCGACTAAAGCTTGGAAAAAGGATGCTGCACTACGCAGTCCAAAAACTAAACGTTTATATTTAAACTGACCCCACATGGAAGTGAAACTCAGGCGGTCTTGAAATTTTTCAGGTAGGTCAATTTGATGGTAAGCACTTTTTAGGTCCAAGGTGGTGAAGTAGCGATATTGAGCTATATTAGAGATAATGTCATTAATCTTAGGTAAAGGATAAGATGAATTCTTAATTATCTGATTAATGAGACGTAGATCCAAAGCAAGTCTGAACTTTTGTGGAGCAGAAGAGTTTAATTGCTTCTTTTTAACAAGCAATATTGGGCAAGCCCAATCAGAGATTGTTGTCTCAATGATACCTGCCTCCACAAGTTCATCAATTTGCTTTTTAGTCTCAGCTTGCAAAGACTGGGGAATGGGAAATGGAAGAGTCTTAAGAGGGAAGTCATGATCAAAATTCAAATTTGGAATCACACGATCAGTGTGTCCTAAAGACTTAGACGACGAAGAAAAAGCTGTGGCATAATTGCTCAACAGTTGTGACATTTGAGAAATTTCTCCAGGATTCAAATGGGAAAGCTTAAAGTCATTAAGATTAAATTCTGACTTTCTTAAATTTAATATTTCAGGAGATGCAGTAATAAGATTTACCGATTCACTGACTGAGGTAGTAGGAGCATGGGAAACAGACAACTGCTCATCTAAAGAAGACACATGACCCAACACAGCATTTTTGTTTACATGAACTGGCTTATTGGACAAATTTTCAATTAAAATGAATGACTTAATCACTTTAGAGGATTGTTGAGTAGCAGGAGTTGAACTATTATCACTTATAGAATCTGGTTGCTCATCAACAGATATATTATTTGCAATAATAGATGGATGAACTAACAGATTTGGATTTTTAACAACAGGTTCAAAGAATAAATCAGAATTTGAATTGATTATTGGAGCACTGATTTTAACAAAGGAAGAAGAATTTGGTTTGATTATAGTTTTAGACACAAGAGTAGCATTCTGAGCATTTACAACAACATGAGAATGTACACCTTGATTTTCAGAATCAATAAAAGGAATGGCAATGTCATCAAATGTGATGGAAGCTTGCGAATTTGAAATATCCACATGAAACTTAGTAAGAAAATCATAACCAATTATGGCAGAAAAAGACTTATCATTCAAATTTGTAACAAAAAAAGGATGTTTGAAGAATTTCTTCTCAAGTTTGAAAGATAAATTGATACATGAAGAGAAATTGACAGAAGAGTTGATGGTTGATATAGACACCTGTCTAGAAATGTTTTTATAATTAAGAGACTGTTTGTTCATGTGGAAAAATGACTGGTCGAGTAACGAGATAGAAGAACCTGTGTCTATTAATCCAATAATAGTTGTTTGAGGAAATTTTATATTAACCATAGGTAATTTAGCAGAAGTTTGAGCACTACATATCCTTTCGATGCCAAATTTGCTATTAGTATGTAATGCATTATCATTAACAGGGATCTCACACTGAGTAGCAGTGGAGTTCATAATTTTGATAGCAGCAGAAGTTTGACAACCAACAGAAGAAAAACTTTGTTGAACATTATTATTACACTGCACATTAAGATTATCAGTACCTCTACTATTTACAGAAAAATTTGAGCACTGTTGTACCAAATCACTATGATTGACATAATTAGGAATATAAAGGTCATAATTAGGACTATTAACATTGGCTGATGAGGAATACTGGAGAGACGAAGGTACATCAGCATTAGATTGTCTCACTGCAGGGTTAGAAGAATCATAAACAAAGGAAGAGGCATCAGGATTTAGATTCGAGTTCCTCACAGTGTGTGAGTTCAGCCTAGTAGAGTTATTTAACTGCCTGCTTCTATTATTTGGACCAGAAGATGACTGCTCCCTACGAAAATCTTTTTGAAACTTATAGCATTTTGCAAAAGTGTGACCTGTCTTATAGCAATATTGACAGACAGTCTTTGAAACTTTCTGTCTGGACACATTTGAAGAACAAGGTGACATATATTCATTGCATTCAGTGTCACATGACAAAGTCGAGGATGATTGAATAGCATTCACTTGGTTCTTAGTCATATTCAGTGAATTGAGCTGTTCTTTGATAACCTGAATTTCAGCGAGCAGCTCTTGCAACTGCAAAGCACTACCCACAGACTGGGCTGAAGTGCTGTAAGATTCTAATTGCTGCAAAGTATCAGCTCTATCAACTGCAGCCTGGAAACATTTTATGTTTTCACTTAATAGTTGCACCTTAATACTCTGAGGGACAGCCTTAATTAACTCTACAAATTTTATCTCATTAAGGGCATCAGGATTCTTAACAGATGGATGTAATTTAGAAACCTGAACTGAAATTCTGTGAGCAAGATTTCTAATTGACTCTGCAGGTAGAAGAGTTATGGTGTTCTGAGGGTGCAATAAGGCAGTGTTTACAGAATGATTAGGATCAAAGAAGGATTTCAACCCTTGCAACAAAAATTCATAATCTTCTGTGTCCAACAACTCAGAAGTACTTATGACATATTTTAGAGCAGGCCCTACCAATTTCGACCTGATAAATATAGATGTTTCAGCATCTGACCAATTATTTATTCTCGCTAAGTCCCTGACTTGCTTAGAGAAAAATGACAATAATTCTCCATCACCTTCAAAAGGTTGAATGGTTACATTGAATCTATTGTCTACCTCGCTAGCCATATCCAAGAAAGCAAAAAGTAAAAGAACTGGACTAAAATTTTCTCAGAGTTTACACAAAAGATAACATAACTTGAGTTTTACACATTCAACGTGTAAACAAAAAATTTGCAGAAAGCAGTGAACCATAAAATGCAAGACAAAAATTCCATTGGAGATAACATGAACCATCAAATGATAAAAAGTAACGAATTATGAATATAATTTAGAAAAGAGGTATATTAAAGGTTATGCATACACAAAATGGGATACTATTCAATAATACACTTTTCAAATATTATGCTTGAGTTCACCATAGCTTAATTAGCATTAAAAAATTTCAGCATAAATGTCAACTATCAGTCAGAAATATTATACGAACTCATAGATATGATAGGTTGCATGAATGACACAAAATTAGCACTTTATATTAAATGAATTTATATCAATAATGAAGTTTAAATCAATAATTGTAATTCAAAAAGCAATAAAATATATCCTTTACACATAAAAATCAATCAATATAACAAATTCCAATCTCAAATAATATTCAATGTTAAATACTCAGATACTCATAAAATCACTGTATAATTAAATAATTGCACATAACAAACATAGCTTCGTTCATGCTCTATTATAAAAAAAAATGCATCATGTGGTACAGAAATAGCAAAATGAATGAAATTTTAGCATTATTAACATACATATATTACTTATTAATAAAGAGAACAACATTATAAGGGGGAATAGTAAGATGCATTTTTTCATTACTCACATAGGTTAAAGAATTAAAAAAGGTTACCGATAAATGAGACAAATAATCTTAAATATTACATTAATTTTAAGGACTGATCAACCGGTACCAAATGTTGTGAAGCCGAGAAATTACGACTCCAAAATGGGAAGCCGTATCGGAACAAGTGGTAGCAAATTAGCGAATAGTTAAGCCAGTCAAAAAGGTGAAACATGAAATGCGTTGCGTATTAATCAGAATTAATTTCAAGTAACAATGCGATATGAAAGATAACCCAGATAGGTTGTCTCAGGTAACATGGATTAAGTAGAATATTTACTTTAGGTTAACAGCACTTAGCTTAGCAAGAAAATACTTAACCCTACATATAGCCTGACCCACGTGCTAAGCATATTACAATACTCAAATTATTCATACCTAGGAAACATTAGCTACAACAGTAAATTAAACTACAGACAAGGGGTTTAAGGAGCAAATAAGAAGTTTATTTTAACTAAACATAATGAAAAAAGGGAATACTTAATTGTATACAGTCAAGCCATGCCATGCCCCTCGCTCCACACTCAACATACGCTCCCCGAAGTTCACCAACCGCTTACCAGTCCAAGGGCTGTCTCCCGCTACCTTTCGAAGCTAGCCTGACATGCGCCAATCTGTACTTCGCGCCTGCGCACTACAGGCTCAATACACCAGATTTGGCGTGCATCGCCTTTTTTGGCAATAAATCATTTTTCTTTTCAGCCAATGTATGGCAGTTATGAGAGACAGTTATAAAGACCTGAATATTAATGGATATACTCCATGAGTCTTTATAACACTATCTTGTGAGCCCTGATCCATCTACCTCAAAATCTCTATTATAAGGATATCTAATAGGGATATCGAATTTTTCCCTAGTAAATGTAGAGGAAGGAAAAATAGAAATTTGAATGAGACAGCGCAAAATTTATTATAATAAAAATAAACGTGTTATTCTAACTGCAAATTTTTTTATCATCAGGCTCAAAACTTAACCAATAAGATTAAAATAGAATTATTTAGGTCTATTCTAAGACTATGCTAGGACTATGCTATGAAAATTAAACTTTTATGCAGATGTTGCGTAAAGCCTTGCGTAAACACCTTGCTATTAATCTATTAATTCCTTTATTCTTGTTCATATAAGCGTGCTAGTTCAGTCAGAGATCATTTTACTTTTGTGGGTCCAAACGAACTCATTTAAAACATTGTAGTGGTTTAAAAATTTCACCAATAAATGCAAAATACATGCAGGAACGAACACACACACACACACACACACACACACACACACACACACATATATATATATATATATATATATATATATATATATATATATATATATATATATATATATATATATATCCATTTTTTTTTGCTGTCCTCACTTTTGATACCAAGATTTCAAGAGTTTTAAGGATTTTTAGATGGTTGTTGTTTCTACATCTGTTACAAAAATGTTTTTTTTAATTCTCATGTGCGCTGTTCTTTGAATTTTCATAGTTTATCCTTAAATTTTTCTCCTTAAATTTTATTTTCCTTTTTTCACAAATTTTAATTATTGATTACTTTTGATTAGCTGTGGCATATGCTTTTTTCTGCCTACATCAACATACAGGTGGTTATCAGAATAATGGAAACACTAAGAAACATCATGAAAACCTTTATTAATTTGGCACAGGAGCACCTTTGTCATGTAATTCAACCTGATTCACCTTGGAATTGGATTATAGAAGTCATAAATAGGGGGTTAAGTATACCGGGTGGGCGAAAAGTCCTTGACACACTTCAGAAAATAATATATAAAATAGAAATTGCCATAAAAGAGTTCAATTTGCGGTCACTTCTTTAATAGAATGTTAAGTTTTTTTATCAACAGAAAATTTCGAACTGCTGCGAAAAGAGGGCGCCACAGGACCAAAAATCCATAGAATGACATTTTATATGAAAAACATTTTAATAGTTACCCTTACAGAACAAGTTTCTTGTTACCAAATTTCGATATGGGCATCTTTCGTAGCTCGTGTCACATCTAGGCGACTCGATCTCATTCCACGTGCTTGTCAACATGGATTGTGGAATATTCTCAATGACTTCGATGATCCGTGTCTTGAGCTGTGAAATGTTGGTCATTTTCGAAGCGAAGACTTTGTCCTTGACATATCCCTACAAGAAAAAATCAAGCGGAGTTAAATCTGGATACCTAGGTGGCCATACTAGTGGACCATCTCGTCCAATCCATCGCTGAGGAAATTGTGTATCGAGGTAGCTGCGTACAATTTTTCCCCAATGTGGTGGAGCTCCATCTTGTTGCCAAAAGATGTTAGGTATATGTGATATTTGTGGAATGGCAAATAACTGCAACATATCCAAATAAACTTCTTTACTTACAGTCGATTCGGCAAAGAAGAACGGCCCAATGACATGGTCTGCCATTAAACCACACCAAACATTAACTTTTGGACTATCACGTACCGTTTCAATTATAAAGTGACCGAAAACTGAACTCTTTTATGGCAATTTCTATTTTATATATTATTTTCTGAAATGTGTCAAGGACTTTTCGCCTACCCGGTATATTATACCATTTTTCAGGGAAAAATAATGAAAGTTCCTGTAGAGATGCTGTGGTGGATATCGATACCTGGCTCTATCCGTTTATACAGATCACGGTGGTTGGATGATATATAGTCGAGGGGATTTTACAGGGAAAGATAAGATATTTGACTTCTTTTTCATGCTCTTCAAACCAATACTTGATAGATTTAGCTATATGTATAGAGGGATTATCATCCTGGAGAACGCCATCTCCTGTAAAAAACAATGTTTGCACCATAGGACGGACCTGGTAAGCTAAAATTTTGACATAGTCGTTCCCATTCAATCTCCCTTTTAGGGTTACAATAGGGCCAGAAGAAAACCATGAGATGCTATCCTAAACCATGATAGATCTACCTCCATGATTGACAGTTGAGATGAGACAGCCAGAATCTTACGCTTGTGCAGGTGTTCTCCAGACATACGCATGTCCTGTTGCAAGGAACAATGTGAACAATGATTTGTCGGACCAAATGCCGTTTTTCGAGATATTACTCGACCAGAATTTGCACTCGTGGCACGATTGTTAACGATATTTTCTATTGGCATCTATTACAAGTGGCTTGGGAATAGCTACTCTTCTTTAAATGCTTTGTTTGTGAAGTTCCCTTCTACCTCTAATAGTTGATACAGGAACATGCAGATGCAGATTGAGCTCTTCGGTCATTTTGGTTGCAATTGTTTTCTTTCTTCGTGCTACAATCCGTTCCAATACCTCGCCCGTCTCTTTCACTCAGCTCTCTCTTTCGCCCAATATTCTGTTTCGCAAAGGATGTTTTTCCGTGCACTCTGTATGCTATCATGACTTTTGATACCATAGCTCGAAAAACACCTATTAGCCTGGGGGTTGCAGTAACAGATACTGTAATTTAAACGCGCTTGGACAATTTTTCCTTTTCTCAAGTTCTGCAAGATTTGACATTTTACGATGTTCCTCCCCCCCCCCCCCCAAAAAAAAAAAAAAAAAAAAAGCACGATGCCCTTAGCTTCATTACTGCTACCTGATAGTAGAGTAATACATACACTATATTATATAAAAAAAGACCGGTGGCCAAACTCGTTTTTTAAGGAATACGAAGCACATTCATAAACACCACTAATATTGATAGGTGTTTCCATTATTTTGATAACCACCTGTATGTGCGATAACATACTAAACTTTTGTGACTTAACTTTTTCATAAGAACCGCAAAGTGATTCTCTTATATTTAAAGAGAAAATGCCATTTACTTCTAAGGCAGTTTTAGGGGCTTCAAAATAAGCCATTTCTTTTCTGATGCACATAAGGCACCCATCTGATTTCTCAATCCATGCGCGCATTTGCCTTAGTATTGATCATCATTAATGATTATAAAAGTTGTTGGAGGGGATTAAATTTATCCCACACTGATGCAACAACGATAGTTCCAGTTAGTGTCGATTTCTAAAATGTATATTTTCATGATTTTTTTCACATACACAACCAAAATAAACTTTTTTTACGTCTAACCAAGATTTTAAATTGTATCTTTTTTACATAGTTATTCAATACCACAAAAATATTGTTCAACTCTGCTTTAAACAAAATGAAAAATAGAAAAACTGAAACTTGCAAACGTTAGGTATATATTTATTTAAATTGGTAACTTTATCTTTAATAATAATAATAGAACTAGCTAATAAGATGTGTTTATTGATAAAAGCACAATTAAAAGCCTTATTTCAGATAAATATTTTTGTTATTAGCAAAAACTTCGTAACATCCAAAATAAAATGTAAAACTGGCAACTAGTTTTAAACTAACAAGTAACTGATATTATGTTTACTTTCGAATTATTCTGCTTCAGGTCACTGAACATTGTTTGTTATGATTGTTTCTACAGGCAGTTTACAAATACTTTGCGGTATGAAGAACGGTTCCAATTAGTTCGAAACTAGCAGTCATTTTTACAGTCTACAGCGAATTTCAAAATGCTGTTTTTACAAATTTACTGTCTTTGATAAGATTCCTGTAAATAAGAACTATTGGTACGATTTCAATAAAAACTTTTACGATGAGAACATGAAAGTTTACCAGGTCCATGTCGCTGGTCCGGCACTTACGGAATTTTGAGTTGAAACTTTCACAAAAATTAGTACGTAATTAGTACCAATTAGTACCAAAATATCAGAATTAGTACCCATCAGGATCGCGAGTTATAGCGTGTCCGATTCTGCCGGGCCAGCGACATGGTAGCCCGGCACTTTTGGAATTTTGAGTTGAAACTTTCACAAAAATTAGTACCTAATTAGTACCAATTAGTACCAAAATATTAGAATTAGTACCCATCAGGATCACGAGTTATAGCTTATTCGATTCTTCCGGGTCAGTGACAATCATGTCGCTTTCAAGCCAGACGCTTTGGAAATTCAAGTTGAAACTTTCACAAAAATTAGTACCTAATTAGTACTAATTAGTACCAAAATATTAGAATTAGTACCCATCAGGATCACGAGTTATAGCGTGTCCGATTCTGCCGGGCCAGCGACATGGTAGCCCAGCACTTTTGGAATTTCGAGTTGAAACTTTCACAAAAATTAGTACCCAATTAGTACCAAAATATTAGAATTAGTACCCATCAGGATCACGAGTTATAGCGTATTCGAATGTGCCGGGCCAGTAAAAGTCATGTCGATCCAAGGCCAGACGCTTCCGAATTTCGAGTTGAAACTTTCACAAAAATTAGTACCTAATTAGTACTAATTATTCCCAAAATATTTGAATTCGTACCCATCAGGATCGCGAGTAATAGCGTTTCCGATTCTGCCGGGCCAGCGACATGGTAGCCCGCCACTTTTGGAATTGAGTTGAAACTTTCACAAAAATTAGTACCTAATTAGTACCAATTAGTACCAAAATATTAGAATTAGTACCCATCAGAATCACGAGTTATAGCGTATTCGATTTTTCCGGGCCAGCGACAATCATGTCGCTTCCAAGCCAGACGCTTTGGAATTTCAAGCTGAAACTTTCAAAAAAAATAGTACCTCATTAGTACTAATTAGTACCAAAATATTAGAATTATTACCCATCGGGATCACGAGTTCTAGCGTGTCCGATTCTGCCGGACTACCATGTCGCTGGCCCGGCACTTTTGGAATTTCGAGTTGAAACTTTCACAAAAATTATTACCCAATTAGTACCAATTAGTACCAAAATATTAGAATTCGTACCCATCAGGATCACGAGGTATAGCGTATTCGATACTGCCGGGTCAGCCACAATCATGTCGCTTCTAAGCCGAGGCTACAATTACGCTTGCTGCGTGAATGCAACTCACAGCAAACGAATGGCGTAAGGGAGTCAAAGAACTTTTAAACCTCGAACGAGTATTTAACAGTGAAAGACACAAAGAGAAGGTAAGTTAATTTTATTTCACATTGGTTTTAATGAATGTTTCCTATAGGCATGCCAATTAGATACGAGTCACTTTCATAAAACAATTTGTACAAAATTAATCATTATCACACCACTGTATATTGATATAACTCGTTTATTAATTTTTCAGAAATTTGGGAATAGGGATCTAATTTATTAGGAATCGTTTATTAACTTTTTGTAATCGTTAATTAATTTATTTGCTTTCACATTAAACAGTGAAAAAGCGGTGTCGTTGGTGGGCCTTATCTAGAAAGAGAAATAGTCTAAGCCCCAAAATTGTAGGTGAAATGTCGGAGCAGTTTGAACCCCTTTGCAACAAAATTTTAATATTGCAATTGAAAAATAGCTTTTTCATATATTTAATTGACTTTCATATTAACCTTAAACCGTTTATAATGCTGTTTCGCACGGTAGAATTGAATTACTATAAAATAAAATCGACTATTTTTTTTATTTTGTTAGAGATTTTACAAATAAATTTATTAGAAATCTCTTGCTGATTTGTTCATCAACATTATCAGCTTGGCTTGATTAAATTTAATAAAGATTTAAAGCTTGTCTACAGTTCCTATACAATAACTAGCACATAACAGTCCATTAACTTTCGATCGGGATTCTTGCAACTATTTAACGGTGAATTATAATTTCAAAGCTGTATTATAAATTTCATAACAATTTTTTTAAACTGAAGTTTCTGCAACTCAACTCTATGTTTAAGGCTCCGCTGGAGTTATTTTTTTTCCCCCGTGTTCGCTAAAACCCACAAGAAACCTCCCGAGGAAGGCAGGGACTATGTCGACATGATTGACAGAAAAGCAACCAATCAGAGAGGCAATAGTTTTCGAAGTTGAGAAGGGGTAGAAAACCCCCTCGTAATTTGAAACTGTCAACAAAGCTATCAATGGTTCTTGCCTACACTTCGACTGAACAAGGGGATGGGGTCAGATATCTTCCCCTATTTACAGCCTTTCACATTCAATTCTTCCCCCCCACACACACACACACTAACTTCCTGCATTTTAGTGATAAGACAGACAGTTAGTTGGGATTTGGAAATCTACCGCTCTAGCTATGCGACCAGAACTTTAATTTCAAAGAAAATAAATTTATCAGTTTTGCAATTCCTTATTTATCATTTTTTTTATTAATATTAAACTTAATTTTAATTTTTAATAATGTGTTTTTATCAAGTAGATCGATTAATAAGCTTTCCCGTTAACAATTTAGAAATGAGAAAAAATAATTTTAATAGAAAATTGAGTTTTCTTCCTACAACATTTGTTTAAAAACAGTTAAAGTTACGAACACGTTTCTCACAAAGTCTTTTATGAAAACTCTGACGGTTTTATAAACAATTTTAAAATGCATATGTGTATTTTATTTGATACAGTATATAAGGATTATTTCTTTTGTACTTGATTTTTGCATTTCTTTATTTAGAATATTTCTGTAAAGGGAAAATTTTCAAAAATGTGAAAATTTGTTAAGCAATTAACCTGTAAAATATTAGAATTTGTGTGTTTTCTTTCTACTAACTTATGAAAACTTTCTCTACGTACACAGAACCGTAAGCTAAAATCGTCAAGAGGGTTATAAAGATTGATGAGATTTCATATTTTAGGATGATTAGATCCATCTTTGATATTACATAACAAATACCAAAATTCTGGGATGATTTCGCAAAAGAGACACATATATTATGATTCAAACGATATGTTCTTCATTTGTATTATTTTACATTCATTTATTTACAAAATTACATATTCAAATCACATAATTACGTTTACATAATTAAATAACTCTTACATGAGAAATTTGAGAAATTTTTGATAAAAAAAAAAACAACTCAATAAACCCATATGGTAATTGAAAGATCCAGATCTGGGTTTAAAAACCCAGCATATATATATATATATATATATATATATATATATATATATATATATATATATATATATATATACAGTCTTAAATAAACAGGAAAACTAACGTAAACAAAGCACAAATAGCAGTAAGATGCAATAATTTTTGCATACGGCTGTTTCGAAGCTACAAAGGAGCTTATACAGTCTTAGACAAAAAAAAAGACACACCAAGAAGGGGTAATGCAAATTGGACACAAATTGATATGTTTCGACGGAAAATGCAAAATTTTAAAGTTTGGCGGCCAATGAATGAACATGTGACGCTGCAAAGCATCTTAACTGGCAGGATATTAAAGAGGATAAATTTCGATTCCAGGTCATAAATTCTTCGCGAATTTCATTCCGTGTACTCAGGTAGACAGTAACTATGTCTCGCATACAGGTGCGCGAACAATATGCGCAGATGTCAGCATTTGAGAGAGGACGTGTTGTTGGGCTGAAAGAAGCCGGTTAGTCTAATCGGTGAATCCCTCGACATTTGGATAGGAGCGATGCCACTATCAAACGATGTTGGCAGGAATGGGTGAACCATGTCCGAACACAGCGTCAATAAGGAAGCGCTCGGCCTAGAGAAACAACAGAATGTGAGGACCGAGCAATCGTCAAAGCGGCACTCACAGCCCCAGATTCATCATTATCATCGATCGTACGTGCAACTGGTGCTTCAGTGACCACAAGGACCATTCATAGGCTGCTCAGAGAAAGGGGGCTGAGCTCACGACGCCCCTTGCGCCGACTACCATTGACCTCTGTACTCCGAAAAGCCCGTTTGCAGTGGTGTCAGGCACATTCGACCTGGAATGTCACTGACTGGAGTAGAATTGTCCCGCTTCAAACTGAGCTCCCATGA
>OU015494.1:104053871-104061371 GCA_907164885.2 Dolomedes plantarius | reverse complement strand
CCCCCCGTTTTTGAACTATATCTTGGTCTCATATAACACGGTTTCATACAACACGGCAGTTTCTAAGAACCTATGTACCGTGTTATAGGAGGGTTACCTGTATATATATATATATAAATTGGTCAGGGCAATTAAAATTATTAACATTTCTTATAATTTTACATTCCATAATACATTTCATATGTATACATAATATTTACATTTATACATATTTACTTTTATAAATATTTACACATACTAAAATGATATTTATGCAAACTATTTACATAACGACAAAAATTAACTCAAATATATATACATGTATATATATATACGAAACATGATGAAAATGATAGCCAAAATTTAGCCAGTGATCAATATACATATACCAGCTAGGAATCAAGTTTTACTTAGTTCTAAAATCTTTACCCGTCAGCTGAAAAGGCACATAGCAAACGTTTGTGCTTTTTTCGCCAGGCAACTCGACTATCCATAAATCACCGTCCCCCCAACCCTTGTGTTTTACCGCCTGGGGTCCCCCTGAATTCTTTCCCCTCCCTGAACCTCACTGCCGGCGGGAGGCGTGGTTTTTGGAGAAATGTTCCGATTTTTACAAAATTTCCCCATTTTTACTGACAAATTACTCTTACCCTAATTTGCGTAAAATTAAGAAAAAAGTATCTTTGAAAAGTCAAAAGATTCAGGAATCCCGCGTATTATTTCATATTGTATTATTATTTGATCTCGAGTACTTATAAAGAGTTTAAAGCAAAAGTACCTCTTATTTTTTCAGTTCAGAAATTCGAGAGTCATTTAAAATTAAATTTTAAGAGAAAACCAAAAATTGATAAACAAACACGAATTGTTAAGTCGTCAGGTATCTTATGCAGAAAAAATTTTCTCAAAATATTTAAATGCGAATTTGCAATTTGTTAAGAACTTCCCCATTGACTTAACATTGGCTTCGAAACATCGGAGGCTCAGTCCAGCGCCCCCTTAAGTGACTTTTAACTGGAGATTATTTCTAAACATCTGTTAACTGAGTTAGCAGATTTTGTGAAAGTTTCAACTCGAAATTCCAAAAGTGCCGGGCCAGCGACATGGTAGCCCGGCAGAATCGGACACGCTATTACTCGCGATCCTGATGGGTACTGATTCTAATATTTTGGTACTAATTAGTACTAATTAGGTACTAATTTTTGTGAAAGTTTCAACTCGAAATTCCGAAGCGTCTGGCCTTAGAGCGACATGATTTTTTCTGGCCCGGAAGAATCGAATACGCTATAACTCGTGATCCTGATGGGTACTAAATCTAATATTTTGGCACTAATTGATACTAATTAGGTATTAATTTTTCTGAAAGTTTCAACTCGAAATTCCAAAAGTGGCGGGCTACCATGTCGCTGGCCCGGCAGAATCGGAAACGCTATTACTCGCGATCCTGATGGGTAATAATTCAAATATTTTGGAAATAATTAGCACTAATTATGTACTAATTTTTGTGAAAGTTTCAACTCGAAATTCCGAAGCGTCTGGCCTTGGAGCGACATGATTTTTACTGGCCCGGCACATTCGAATACGCTATAACTCGTGATGCTGTTGGATACTAATTCTAATATTTTGGTACTAATTGGTACTAATTGGGTACTAATTTTTGTGAAAGTTTCAACTTGAAATTCTAAAAGTGCCGGGCTACCATGTCGCTGGCCCGGCAGAATCGGAAACGTTATTACTCTCGCTCCTGATGGGTACGAATTCAAATATTTTGGGAATAATTAGTACTAATTAGGTACTAATTTTTGTGAAAGTTTCAACTCGAAATTCCGAAGCGTCTGGCCTTGGATCGACATGACTTTTACTGGCCCGGCACATTCGAATACGCTATAACTCGTGATCTTGATAGGTACTAATTCTAATATTTTGGTACTAATTGGGTACTAATTTTTGTGAAAGTTTCAACTCAAAATTCCAAAAGTGCCGGGCCAGCGACATGGTAGCCCGGCAGAATCGCACACGCTATAACTCGTGATCCTCATGGGTACCAATTCTAATATTTTGGTACTAATTAGTACTAATTAGGTACTAATTTTTGTGAAAATTTCAACTCGAAATTCTGAAGCGTCTGGCCTTAGATCGACATGAATTTTTCTGGCCCGGAAGAATCGAATATGCTATAACTCGTGATCCTGATGGGTACTAATTCTAATATTTTGGTACTAATTGGTACTAATTAGGTACTAATTTTTCTGAAAGTTTCAACTCGAAATTCCAAAAGTGGCGGGCTACCATGTCGCTGGCCCGGCAGAATCGGACACGCTATAACTCGCTTATGGGTACTTATGGGTACTAATTCTGATATTTTGGTCCTAATTGGTACTAATTAGGTACTAATTTTTGTGAAAGTGTCAACTCAAAATTCCAGAAGTGCCGGGCCAGCAACATGGACCTAAGTTTACCCCTTCCAAAGCTTTGAATGTTTCAGTGCCTGAACATTTGACATTTTTACATACAGCCAATTTTATCATCTACTGATACTGAAGAAAATATATATGGGATATTTCGTTTGTTACTCACTTGACTTCTGCTTTGTCTTTCTTTAAAATTTCATTCAATGCACCCTGTATGACATCTAAATACTTTGAACCAAAAGGGGAAATAAATATTATTGTGTTTAAACCGATAAACTTATAAAATGTGAAATTGTGTTAAAAGAAAATATAATGTAATAAAACTATTCGTATTTATAAAACATTAAAAACATTTATAGTTTTCAATTTCGTTGAATGTATTTTAATCCATTAAATTTAAAGCTATGTTTTATTTTTTCAGATTGTTGAATAAAAGCTGGTATCAAATGCAATGCTTTATGCAAGATGGCGTTTAATAACGTTCACACTAGTAATAACTGTTTCAAATATTCATCAATGCAATACTTTTCTTGGAATTTCCATCAAAAGAGGCAAGTATTTCTTTCAATAACTTTACATATTCATACACTAAATTCATACTCCTTATATGTATTTTTTATGTATTGTGAAATAGCAGGGATAAGCCAATAGGCTTTGATCCTTTATTGAAAATATCAATGAATTATGTTACTGAGTATACAAATGTATGAGCAAATCTCATTAAAAATTATTATAAAATTTTTATGAGACATTTTTTTACGTCACATTAATTTGAACTCTTATTTTAGTTGTCTCTTTTCAAGCATAAGATTGTCCATGAATTCTCAACTTATTTCAGAAACTAATTTTATCAATGATGGAATAGTATTTATTTGGCTTGAAGCAAACAGCATTTCAATGTTGATGGTTAATTTGACTTTAAGGTTGTAAGAGCGTTTCTGCAGAAAGCCAGATTCGAACATCTCGCAACTGGACTTCGCAGTAAGCGATTTACATCTAAACTTAACCTAGCTATATGAGGAAGTATAATATTACGAATTTTATAACCAAAAAGGTTCTTTTATTCTCCCTGGTTGGCAGATTAATGTTAACTTGTGTTGCACTGGATACATTCTCAAGAGCAAAGGTATATATATATATATATATATATATAGCAAATTATTAAAGTTATAAAATATACTATAATACTAAATTTTTATTTGAGGACTATTCTACGAATGTATACGCGCAGTGTAGCGTTCTGTAGAAATGTTCTAGGATTTTTATTCCCCGGATGTATTTTATTAAGAGCTCAGATCAGAGATAATAATGTTTATCTAAATCTTTTTACTACCTTGCGTTGGCAGATACCTTCATTTAACATTACAGTTCCTGCTCTTATTTTCAACGCCCACGGAGTCACAGTTGTCCATTCACCTCGTAAATTGTCTTACAATTCCAAATATAAACACTTTTAGTATTGTTTTGTTGTTTATATATGTCCATACGGGGGTAGAGTTCCGGTCGACTGACTTCCTTAGAAGCATAGCCCTAGGTTAGGTCTATAAGTTGGTTTGAATTCAAAATAAATAATGAATAAATATATGGCACACCACGTTTTTTTTCACTCCTACCTCTAAATTACCTCCGTAACATTTATTCCTATTGTTCCGGAAGTTCTCTTTAAATATTTAATTACTAATATTTTTTTATTTAGTTTTAGTTTTATTTTTATTTATTTATTATATTTTTTGGAAGTTGGTGTTATTTTATCTGTTCTACGAGCATTAGTATATAATACGTAGTTCTATATTTGTGCCCTTTTCACGAAACCGAAAGGAACGCTGTAATGCATTGTACGTATTGATATCAAATAAGAAAGGACCTTATTTTTAAGGCAAGGATATATTGATTTCCAAATCCATAAAGAAATTTGTGTTAAACCAATAAATAATCCGAAGCTATTTGCCAATATTTAATTTTAAATTGGGGATCTAAAGAAGCTGTTGTTTACCGATTAGTCTTCTACCACAAGTTTCATGTATCTAACATTTTATTTTAAATATGACTCCAAATTGCACTAAAAGGATACAGAAACGCTGCTGACAATACCAAGGGTACATAGAATCTAGGAATTGTTTCTATTGGGACTTATTTCATTTAACTAACTTTTTTAAAGTCGATTCTTTTATTACTCTACCTTTCACATGCTTTATTTGGTGTTATTTTATCTGTTCTACGAGCATTAGTATATAATACGTAGTTCTATATTTGTGCCCCACGGGAATATCAGATCTGAATAATGATCTCGGTCTTTTTCTGGGTAATATGAAAGCTCTTTAGTTTTACTGTCGAAAACTGGTGTTTAGCCTAACGACGAGAAAAGTTAAATATAAATAGCTCTTAAAATTTTTATAAAAAATTTTAATTCTAATTACAGTCAGGAAATATGAGTTTATTAGAGAAAATATCAGAGAAAGATTAGGGAAATAAAATATTAGAGAAATCGACATTATTACTAAAATTCAAATGAAAGAAAAAATTTTATTGTTATTATTTATGATTGCTGTGTGGCATAAGAAATTAAATAAAAAAATAGAAAAGAAATTGATGCACATTTAGTGAATTCAAATGAATTTCATACATATCATTGTCAGTTCGGACAACGGATGTCCCGAATTCAACAATTCAGACAACGAGTTCGAAGGAGAAAATTATAATCTTGACTTCTGTATGTTAACAAATTGCTTAATCTAATACGACATTGTGTTTGGGGTCGTAAGTTGTCTTTTTTCTGACGAAAGACAACTTTCATTTTACTTTGTAAAGGGCATGCTACTACTTCCTTCTCGACCACAAAGGTCTTTTAAGTGTTAAACCTTTGTAAACGCTAACACAGATTTGAGGGTTTTTAAATAAAAAAAAAGAGATAGTCATTGGGGATATAACATCTGAAAACAATCAGATCTACTATTTAATAGAAAACTGAATAAGCCTTAAATTTTATTTATATTATCTGGTTATATTAAAACTAATGAGATAGTAAATTTGCAATAAGTTCCAAATTGACTTAAAACGAATACCTGTTATAGACTCTTAAACTGTGTATCTATTGTTATTAACTTCTAAAATAATAAATTCATTATAGGAATGTCATTTCAAGTTAAATATATCTTGTATTTAAATTACTGATGGAATTAATGCTACCATTTGCTTTATCTTTAGATATTTTAAATTAGATCTTCTGTATTAAAATAGGCTCTATGGATTCATATTGCTTACTATGCCATTTGATGAAGTAATATAAACTATGCAATGATACTGTTATGTACCGAAAAAATCCAAACAAAGCTACCACAACTTTAGGGAAGAATAGATTTAGATTATATAAAGAAGGATTATAAAAGTAGAGCTTTGAACCTTTGAACCTTTGAGACATAGCTCGAATATAATACCTTAATTTGGTCGCAGCAGTTCTAAATGGAGTTTAAATAAAAGAAAAAAAACTGTAGCTCTAATTAAAGTATCTATTTAAAACAAAACTGAAAATCAGGGTCACCAGACAGCGCCATAAATTGCGCTCGAGATTGAACTATTTCTATTTGAATAACTTGAAATTTAAGCTTTCTTCATACGATAGTCTTGTCGTTTTCAACAAAGAAGGATGGCACAGAGACACACGATATCTGAATGACTTACTTTTATTTGAATGATTTGCATTGATTTGCAGATTTATGATAACAGGTTTAGAGATGACTTCATTAGGATTTACGAATAAATGAACTTCCAATCTAATGCAATAAGTTTTATATTACTATTTCAGTTACAAAATATTCATACAGTAAGTATGTATGTACTATTGAGTAATCAATTTATTTTGGTGTTATTTTCCTTTTCAGACGATGACGCTGGCGTCTGTACTTACGAAGGTGCCAGACATCATTGCACGTTTTTCCTCTTCTGTGCTTTAGCTGGAGGTACAGCTGTAGGCACTTGCCCTGGGAGTCTTTTATCGTCATGCTGTGTTTCCGAGGAATCTAAACATTTGCGCCGGTCGCCCACAGTCTATCAGCCTCAATCACAATCTTCAGATCAAAGAGTATACAACAAAGAAAAAGGTTTTTTTAATTTGATTTTTAAAAAAATCACAGAATCCGCCAAAAGATATTTCAGATCAGTCTGTAACACTCATTAGATTAAGGATGCTGTGTACTAGCCCTACTGGATTCGCTCACCTCAATGTTGACCTATGGAGAAAATTTGTCAACTATTTGCAGCTATATAAATGCTGATAATCAAATACAAATGGTATTTTCAGATAGCCTTAACTTTTCTGCACCTTGCAACAGGTTTCATTTTATAAATTTCTTCCACCAAAGGAACTTATGAGTGTTTAAATCACATTATACAAGTTTTTCCCCGAATAATTTAAATTTTAAAGTATTATCTGCATTTTTTCTCAAAAAAAAACGAAAACTGCCCCAAGGTGTAAAATTTCTTTCTCTATTGCGGAGTACAATTTTTTAAAAAAAATCTTTAAATCCAAGTCGGCAATCCTTGGACAAATTTTCTCCATAGGTTAACATTGAGGTTAGCGAATCCAATGTGGTTAGTACACAGCAGATTTAAGTTACCAAAAGTTTTATTGAATCATATGCTTAATTTCTTTTCTTTACTAACACAATTGTGACTAAAATACTCCTTTTCAGTAAGTTGTTCATATTAAATTATTAACTAAAATAGTTACCCCAAACTTGTTGTTTCACAAATTACGTTTGCTTTCTCGCTGAAATACGGATGTTTAATACTCATGGATAGGAACATAAAAAAATCTCAATTACTAGATATAATCCTAAATCATGCTATACAGAGATTTGGTGCAATTGTCTCTATGAGCAAATCGCAAGGGCCAAAATTTGCTATTGAGATAATTCCCCTCAAAGCTCTGTTATCTCATGAAGGATTTAATCAATCAATCCTATTCTAGAAACCAATTTTTAATTTTTAAAGCTGTTTTTAAGAAGCTGTTTTTTAGTGTCTTATCATATTTCATAAATTTCATGTAAGTAATCTGCTTGGTATATATTAACATCACCGTGTACCGATCTTTTCTTTGAAAAGAAAGCGCTCCTGG
>OU015494.1:103831371-104048871 GCA_907164885.2 Dolomedes plantarius | reverse complement strand
AATAAGATGTGTAATTCTAAATTAACAATTCGCACAAAGCGGAAATCTTAATCTTTAAAATGGAGCCTCATTTATCGATTTTGATTAAGTATGAAGAGAAAGAAAGGGATAAAACAAAAAAGAAGAATTTAGAAATAATGTATACAGATAATATATACCTTTTAGAAATAATATATACAGATTATATGAAAAAATTATCGGTTTAAAAATGGAGTAATTTTATTTATATACTTAACTTCTGATTATCCGTGCTAATTAACGCTTGAAAAACCTAAAAAACATGGATAACCCAAAAATGGACCGTATGTAGTAAAAAATAACTATTCAGACGTTTAAAAGAACTATAGGTAGTTATTTAAATAATAATAAAGCATAAAGATTTTCAGTTTCTTTTTTAAATAAAAAAGTGATATACACCTTAAAAATCGAGATTTTTCAACAGTTTTGCAATTTACTTGTAAAACCTTTCTTTTTTGAGTGAGATGCAAAAATTACCAATAAAGAAATATTAACATATAATCCCTCAAGAGTTCAGTATAAAAAGAAGGATGTGTTTTTATAGTTGCCAAAATTTATAAAAAAGTAATTACAGTTCTCCTTTACACTAAGGCACACATATTTTCAGAGTAGAAATCATATTTTCTACTCTAAAAATCCGTGTTATTTGTTTCTTAAATGTCATTTGTTTCCATGTCATTTGTTTCTGAATTGTAAAATGTAAATTTCTACTAGTTTTAAACATCAACTGGACTTCTGAGTTTTTCGTAGCAATTTAGCTACGCAAGTTTCAATAAATATTAAATTTTGTTAAGTTAATAGAATAATGCAGTTATTACTGCTGCTTTAAGGCAAAGAATTGACACTTCATGCGCTAATAACCGTTATAAATTTATCAAAACATATGTAAGAAATATATAAAGACATTTAAAGATATTAGTATTAAAATAAAAAAGAAACTACATTTCAAGCAAGTCCTGGTATCCTGTTAATTTCTATCTTATGTTTGTGCCTCAACAGCCGATTTTCAAACTTTATATTTTTAATGTTTGAAGTACAACCTATTCCTAGAAATGTATAACAATTGTGTAGCATTTTTCATCATTTTGATATAGATATTTTTTATTACTTCTTCTTTAATAGTATATATCTTCATTAGTTTAGTTTTAAAGTTACTACAGCCTCATCAAATGTCTCAAAAGAAAACTACTTTATGCTTACAGAAAAGTAAAGTCTGGAATACATACGATTTTTTAAAAAGTAGCTTAAATATCTAAAAAGTATCGCAATATTATTATATTGATTAAACAATATAAAACGATAGAACAGTTGTGACTTTAAGTTAGTGAGAATTATTCATAAACTGCCTCTGTTCATTATGCTTAAAGCGTTTCAGAACAATGGCATTTTAAAAATACGTTTATAAATTTTAGATGCCCTATTTGTATATGTAACGAAAAATAATATCTTCGAAGAATAAAAATTACAAAAACTAATAAATTTTTATCACTATAAATAATTTCACAGAATTCAGTCCTTTTCTGCATTTTCGGACAGAAATTTTGCGTAAGGTAATTGCCTATATCCATAAAAATATATCGATTATAATGACAATTTAAACAAGTATGTGTAAAGCACTTCCGTTATACAAAAAAAAAGGATATGAACTTTGATATCGGTAGGATCATGTAGAGAGATTCATTAGAAAATTTTCTAGTTATGTATTTCAATGATCAGCGTTATTTTTTTCAAGTAATGTCAATTTTTAGAATATTTTCATTATTTATAACATAACATTTTCAATTTCCTTTCACTTATTTATAATAAACTATGTAGTTTTGTATTTTCTATATAATATGTATCAGCTTTTAAGTTTGAGGGAAATAAATCAAGAACTAACTCATAAGCTAGCTCTTGATTTATTTCAATTGATTTATTTCCCCCTTGAATTAATATTTTATTCTAATTTAAGGGGAATTACATGCATTATAAGAGAATAAATCTTTACCATAGATTGCTACCTTTGAAGGTAGATTTCTTATATACCTCAGAACATTGATTTTTATCTTCCCGAGAAATACCCTTGTGAAACACTCTTAGCTTACTTACAATGTCAGTTTCATTTATGAAAGAATATGAAATGTTTTTACTTGTGATATTTCAATTATTGTGTTGAAATTAATAAATGTATGATAATTATATCTGCCTCAGTTTTTATGATACTAAACGTTGACAGTTTTTTCTGTGCTTTAAGTGCGTATTTGCCACAATTAAGTATATTTTAAATTAAAATCACTCTAAATAGCTTATTTTGAGATTATATGAGACTTTTCTAACATTTCTTTTCATGTATAGGCTCACATTAAGATAACACAGCAACAGTGTGGAGGAGTCCTTCTAAATCATTATTATGTTGTAACTGCAGCTCATTGCGTTTACAGGTAACGTGTTTGTATCACTATATGCTTTTAAATAACTGGAGTATTTTTCATAATACAAATCGAATGTTAAAGGTAATCTGGAGTCAAATAATTTGTATTGGTGGAAAAATACATAAAACTTTTAAATCAGAAATTCTTGATAAAAACGCAAATGAATCATATTCTTCAAACCGAATCATTGGCGTGGGCAGTTATACACTTTTACATTACAAATATTTTGGAATATTAAAACACTAGAATTGAAAATGATTAACGGTTGACTTAAAAAACCTCATTTATTCATTTATTTAGCTTTTGCAGAAATTTTAAACGGAGGGGAGAAGTAACGCATAGCATTTATTTATTTACTTGCTCTCTATAACAAACTATAATAAATATCGACGCACCAAGATGGAGTTTCCCGATTGCGACAAAACCTGGTGGATGTGAAGAACATGCAAACAAAAAAAAAAGATTAAATTTTGAGAATCATTGAATGATTAATTCCAAAGTTTGATTTTGCAGAGTGAGGAGGGCAATACGACGTTGGCCCACCTCAGGCCTGGATGCAAGCTGCTACCCAGCATGGTATAGACTTATAAAGTTAACCGGATGGTGTCAGGTGGGATTTCTTGCCAAATTGTCTCCAACTGTCGGGCTAAATAGGCAACATTCCGGAATAGTTGCAATCGCCTTCCCATACCGTTCCAAATGTGCTTTATGGGGGAGAGATCAGACGACCTAGCTGGCCAAGGAAGTGTTCGGCAAGCTTGAAGATAATTCATAGCAACACGTACCCTATGCGGCCGGGCATTATCTTGTTGAAAAGTAGGTCTGGGTGGTGCAAGAGGAACTGCAACAAAACGGGTCGCAGAATGCCGTCTACGTACAGCTGTGCTGTTAGTATGACACTAATGACTACCAAAGGGGTTCAGCTATCAAAGGAAATGGCGCCCTAGACTATAATGCCCAGTTGTGTGGGCCTGTGTGGCGTGCGATAGTAAGGGCAGGATCCCCATGCTGTTCTGGACGTCTCCAGACACGTCTTCTGTGGTTGTCAGGACACAGTTGGAAAAGGTACTTACTCGTCACTAAAGTCTCTACGTCCCCAGTCAGCTCAGTTCTATGTTGATCAAGTTAAGCACCACTGTAATCGGACTTGACGGTATACAGGCGTGAGGGGTAAGCGGCGTAACGGTCGGCGCGAGCATAGATTCCGCTTTCTCAGTCGTCTGTCAATGGTCATGTTCGACACCCGTGTATGGATTATACGTCAGATGGTTGATAACGACGAATCCGGTGCTGTGACAGTTGATCTGACAGTTGCTCTGTCTACCCGTTCTGTTGTGATCCTAGGTCAACCGCTGCCGTCTTGACGTATAATCTGCCGTTGTTGACCCACTCTGGCCAGCATCGTCTAATCGCTGCATCGCTTCAACCCACATATTGAGCGATTTTTTGATTTGCCCAACCACCTTCTTTCAATCCGATGACATGCTCTCTTTCAAACTCTGAGATATGCTCATAATGAACACGAATCCTTCGGCGATGCATTGTTACAGTCAACGTAAGATATCCGCAATCGAAATGCAACAGAACTTTTAAGCATCAGATCGATAATCGCTCTTTATATACACCTGCTGGATGCACGGTTCTGATGCGCTGGAGCTCCCGTTATTCATTCGTTGGACACCAAATTTTAATCATTTGCATGTTCGATCGAAACATCTTTTCATACGAAATTTCACTACAATCGGACAACTACTTCTTGGTTCATCGATTTCTTTTGTTATAGAATGTATTTATTTACTTTTGTAAAAAGACGACTTTATTCTCGTAACATTCTTAGAAAACAGTGATACAGTTTGCTCATGCCCGCTATAAATGCCGCTTGAAATGATTAATACGGTATAATATAATAAAATACTCTTACACATATTTAGTACCTGTCATGTTTCGCAGCTCATCTAGGTTTTTGGCTTTGTGGGAGCAAGAATATGATGCTTCTGAGAAGCTGAGTGGGGTTACAGATAAAATGTGATAGAAGCATTTGAATTTGCTACTCGATTGGGACGTTTTCCTGTACGAGAAAATTGCAAGATATGGAACAACGAATGAATTGGAAGAAATACAAGCAATTAAAAACTTAATTAATCATATTAAGTACTGAATTAATTATATTATATATATATTTAAGGACCTAAGTCATTTTACTGCCTTGGCTTAATTATTTGATTATTTTTGTTCATTACTTGTGTGACAGAATAGGGAAAGTTTAAAATAATAACAGTATATTAATTTAAAAAACTGACAAGTCTGCAAATCAGTTTAAATATGGAAAAATGATATGTGTGTCTTGATCTATAAAACTACGGCAAATAATATATTATGACATTATTATAACTGAATGATATCCCTTGCCACTACAATATTTAGCCCTTTCATACTCCAAATATAAATTCAAATAAAAATGCTTCAAGTGATATATTTTATCATTTAACAAATGATAGGGTTAAATATTTTTTACTCTATTCAAATTAAACATAAAAACATTAAAAAATTAGAAAAACTAGGAACCGCTAGGAGTCACTTCTTGAAAAATTAATGAGGGAATTTGTGTACGAAAAATGGGTCTTCAGCCTCTTTTGTCCCTTCCGGGTATCTCTGGCGCTTAAAATAAGTGGATTAGCTTATAAATGATAAATTTATATTGGACTTAACAGCTATTTCAAAACTGAACTAAGAAGGAATAAAATATTACTTTACAGCTAATAAGAATGCAGAAGTTTTCTTAATAATATTCTTTGCAAACGTAAATCCTGAATCCCATATCTGTCAAATAGAAAATCAACATTTGTTTCCTTAAAATATATTTGCTTTATGACATGCTGTTTATTCTTCGTGATATCTGATGTACACATCTTTTACAGATGGAATAAGCCTGAATCAACAACTATTTTTTCTTGTGAATGTATCTATCTCACTTATCAAGATGCAAATTAATGTTTGCTTTTATCAGAAATATTTGGGAATTGTTGTGGAATTTATTATAACGGCACCTACTGAAAACAGTTTTTTGATGTACCAATGTCATGAATACGTTACTGTTTATGCATAATTGTATACGTGTGTCAGCAATTAAATCTGTTATTAACATCTGATAATTAACATCTGTTTCTAGTATGTTTACTGTTGTATGAAAGAGTTTATTTTAATGGTTATTATCTTAACACGTCTTTTAGATATATAATATACTGGAACTAGCATTTTTGGGGGTCGTGTTTGTTTGTATACGCTTGTCTCAGGAAATTGACATTTGATTCTGTGAATATTTAGGATAGGATTTTGGAGTTTCATACAATACTACTTGCTTTATTCACATTTTAAATGTCAGCTGTGTTTGAATCAGCAACTGTTTCTTGATTCTCAATGGTTTTACAGGGCGCTTCTACAAGATGTCATTGTTGTTTTGGGAGCTTATGACATCCATGACCAGCGATACCAGCTTCTGGCGGTACAACGTTTTCGAGTCGTCGAAAAGCTTCTTCATCCAAATTTCCGGTTCTCACCATCTCACCCTGATCGCTATGATGTAGCTTTAATTCGCCTGGACCGTCCGGCCAGGTATCAAGAGAACGTACTTCCTATTTGCCTACCACCACGGGGCTGGAACTTCCAAGGATGGAGGGGAATCATCACTGGCTGGGGAAAGACGGATCCAGCTCTCAGTAAATATTGCTAATTCATTTTTTGTTGTGCTTGTAATTTCCTGAAAACTTTAAAATGCATTCATGCCTACAGAAAGTTATTTTTAATTTCAAGAAAGTAGTAGAATATTTCTCGTTTTTCAGTACTTATGGAAGCAAAACAGTTTTTTTTTCAATCATCGCTTGTTTGTGCTTTATCTAATAAAAACAGAGGTTATAAGTAGGATATCCCAAAGTATGCGAGGATGTTTCTTTTTTTTAAATATCAAATACATCTATCTCAATTCTAATTCTTTTTCCCAATAAATATCGTTAAGAATAAGGAACGAGAGATCATTCTAACAATAATTTTAATTAAATAAAAGTTTTAAAGCCATCCATTTAAAAAATAATTTCTGAATCTTTAAGAAATCAACTGGTTAAATTATTTATTTATTTATGGAACAACATACAACAAGTAAAGTAGTATGTAGTTTTTAAAATGATCATGCAATTTTACGTAAATATATGCAAATCTCGTATAAGTTTACCTAAAACTAAAAAAATATTAAGTATTATATATTTTTTTTATATATTTTTTCATCACTGAAGAAAATTAAAATCTAGATTTCAGTAAACCGAACGTTAAAACCTAAAACCAAAAAAAGAAAAATAGTTATGCAAAATATATTTTCATCATTAAATAAATCTACTTTCACCTTTATGGTAAATTTTATGAAACAAATACTATATTATAGCTTATAATTCTTTTGGGACAATTACTAACTTTCTCATAATGGAAAAATAGAAAAGAAATAGCGCTTTAATGTTTCAACTTTTTCCATTAGATCTTTTTGACAAAAAAGACAAAGGGCATATTTTCCAAGGCCAAACACACATATGCATGATTCCAACCTTTCAAGGTAAATGCAGATTGCTAAGAAAAAAATTATTTTCTTTTTTCAGCCCGCATTTATTTTAATGCAATAGATCTAAATTAACATATTTTCTATCGCAATATGAATATGCTAAAGCAAACTATCAGTTCTATAAAGCATTCCCAATAATATTTGTCATTGCTGTTCATCAGTTTGTTTTTTTATTTGTTAAGTTTTAAATGAATACCCTCTTTTTATCTTAGTATAATGCATTGTAGTAAACAAATTGCATCTTTCATGCATATTTCCGATATTGTAATTTCATAATCATTTTTGAAATTTGATTACATACCTATGCAGTATTATGTAGCGTGTTAAGTTTACTTTACATCATTTTGTTAGGAATATTTCTGATTCATTTAATACAAATGCGAATATTAAGTACACAAAATTACAAATATATTCATAGGAAAACTAGACTTATTTCATTCTATAGCGATATATAATTAGTTACAAGATCTGTTCAACAATTTTATCGCATTAATTGATAGTGAAAATTACCTTGGTTTTTTTTTAATGTGGAGAAATCAATCTATGTTTATTACTCATTTTTCAAAAATTTTTTTTTTTATGTAAGTGATTTTAGTTGACGTATAAAACTCTTAAAGACAAATTGAATAGGAAAAGCTTTCATAGGAAATATTAATATAAGCTTGGTTTTAATGTTTTGTTTCAAAATGTAATAGTTTGATTTATGACTAAATGCATAAGTAATTCTAAAAATAGAAATTGTTAAAGATGTGACTATGATCAGCTTACAAATGACTTTACTGAACTGAATAAACAAAGTATCAATTTCTTTCCATGGTATGAATTTTTATAGACATGAATTAATATTTATTAACATCAACAACTTTAAGAGCTTTATTGTAAAAAATATAGTCCAACAAGAGATGCTTGAATAAAACTAAATGTTGTTTAAAAGTATCCTAACTTTTTAAAGATGACTTTTTAAAGAAAATGAGTTTAAAATAGTGCAGCCATAGTGTTAAATAATAAGTGTTCCTCTTTACTTATTTTATTTTAAATGCTTTGGTATGATTTTAAAACCCTTTTAGACATTGTATGTGGTAATTCTCTTTGTTATAAAATGAAACTTGCCAAATGACCATAGAGTATTACTGATAGCCATTGTATGGTGATTTCTTTAAATTACATTTTAAAAAATGATATGCTCTCTATGATTATAAATATTTACATCAATAAAAAATTAATGACATGTGTTAAAAGCTCTCAATCCTTAAATGTCTAAGTTTTGTGAAAAGATTTGTGCTCAATTCTTTTTTATAATGCGGAAGCACTTCTCATGAGACAATCACCTTTTGTTATTTACCGGAAAGTTTTGCTGGCTACTTTATTATGGGAGCACCATTTAGATGAGCCAGCAATACTCCCTGTGAAGGGACAACAGGGTAACGACCAAGCTTTATTCGGGATGATTTGTCCTCAATTGAGATTGAGAAAGTAAAATAAATGTATTTTATATATTCGGTATACTGCAAATTATCTTATCATTAGCACAAACTTAAAGCTACTGATTAATATTATGTTAAAGTATTATCGTCGTCACAATTTAAAATTCCTTTCAATTCGTTTTAAACTTAAGAAATCTCTAAAAGCTTTTCGTCAACTAATAAGCTTTCTCTCAGTAGGTTTCTTTAACTAACAGTTTTCTGTAACCAAAAACTTCAGAAGTCACCATCTAAAGAGTACGAACATTTTAACACTCGAAAACCACATTGATTAATCAATGTTATTTAATTAAAATATAAAAGAATTAATACCAGGTGAAACTAGAACAAATCAGTACTTCTTTAGAAGAATGGATATTTTAAATAGTTACTTTTATTCCAAAGTTTTTTTATTTATTGACTGTTAGATTATTATTTATTACCTCTGAAATTCGTATTTGTGACAGGTTAATTATTTTATATTATATAATTATTGGACTATCAATATAACAATATTCTTGTGTTATTCTAAATAAATTTTGGTTCTAAGCTTTGATATATTTCACTTACATTTTAGCTCTCAATTTTCCTTGTATGCGTGCGCTTATATATCTCTATACTCAGTCATAAACATATTAAAGACCCTTCTTAATTTAAAATCTTCCAAGAATCAAGCGAATTTTTTTCTCAAAATCAACTAAAGTAAAGTTAAATACTGAAATGTGCATTTATATTATTGGTTTGTAAATTTTGGTTTGCTTTAAAAAATTTATTAAATACTTAATTTATTAAATACATATGTAATTAAAATGTCTTATCAGATATAATATAATTGATTTTTTGTAATGTAAAATCCTATACAAATTTGTGAATCTAAAGGGTGTTTATAGAAAATAAAATATATCATTACTAATTTCCTGGTTGCATTCCTTTTAGTGAATATCTCCACTTTTTCATTTATCTTTTGATATTAATTGAAAATTGTGTTTGTAGGCAATCGTTATGGAACACGCCTTCTGCAAAAAGTTGAAGTTCCTATTATCTCTAACAAAGAATGTGAAATGTGGCATCACTGGAAAGGAATCAACGTCCGGATTTTTCCAGAAATGCTTTGTGCTGGCTTTGAAAGTGGCCAAAAAGACGCCTGCGTGGTAAACTCATTTAAATTCCTTTGAAATGCCCATAATAACACTATCAGTAAAATATGCAAAAACATAAGGTCTTCGATATTCTTTAAAGCATTTAACTTTATGTATTAAGGTAAAAAAAATTTTAAAAATCCATGTAAATTTTAATAATGAATTCATACAATGGGTACAAAAAGTACTTGCACATAGTGAACTTTCGATATATTTGCGAGGAACTAAAATGTATAACAAAATTAAACACCACAGACTTTTTAAACTTCAAAAACTTTTTGAAGAAGAAAAAATATGGAAAAATTTATTTTACTTATAGCAGATGATGAAATAATAGCATTTTAGGAGAACAAAAAGTATTTGCACACTTATGGTCTTTAGTTCTTGACACAAATTAGTATGTAATGCACTGGCATAAATATTAACTCTGAGCTTGTTTGTTTTTCATTGAATAAACCAGATTTTGGGTTGTTCCATCAGCTATTTCGACCCATCCACCTTCGATTATTGACTCTAGCTTAATTGTACCAATGAGCAATACGGTACTGTGCTGGGGCATATCAGTACATGACATGTAAAAGTAAAAGTTATCACAACATCCTTAAAGATGTAGGAAAATTATTTTTAACTGTTAGATATGTAATTAAAAATATGTAGATAAATATTTATATGTGTATATATATATGTGTGTGTGTGGATATACGTGGTTGTGCGTGTTAATCCGTAGATTAAACACTTTAGTTCTTTAAATCGAAGTCCAGTGTGTCAAAAAACAGCTAACTATTTCATATATGGCATTCCAAGAAACATTAAAATAATTGCAGCACTACGCGAACGATAATTTTTGCACCAGTTATTGTATATTTACATGTATAGCGATATTATCTATCAAATTTACAACACTACCCAAATACTGTATAAGTTTCATTCTTTAATGAGCCAGACAAAGGGTGATCTGGTTATGTTTGATATTTGCTAGATTCCTCCAACTGGAAATAGTCTTAAATAAAGTCAAATATTGTCCAACTGCAAAAAGTTATTTAATTCAAGCTTAAAGCATCATCTTAAAAGGTGAAATAATAACAAGTTATAAGTTTTACACTCGTACTAGTTGTGATAATTTTTGAAAAAAAAAGCTGTTTCAACTTAAAAGGTGAAATTTAAACCCCCATTTGCCTCCACAAGAAAAAAACCTTAATATTAACTTGATTTCAAAATACGATAACAGAATCCACATTACCCTTCAGTTTACGCCAAAAGGGGAAAAAAAGAATATCTGCAGACATTTGAGAAGGAGTTTCATTTGATTAGGTACATATTCTACTCTGAATTCCTTCAGTAGAATTTTGTAGCTCAAAAACTGGACTGACAGATTCTCAAAACTGTTTGTGATTCAGATCAGTATTCATTTCATATTTAAAATAAATTTGAGGAATTAACTCAAATTGTAATATCTTGCATTTCTTTTAGAAAAATCAATTTTAAGAAAGAAAAATTCTTTTCTATTCCGAATTAAAAGTAGAGAGTTTATGAAATAGTTGTATTGCATATCTATTAATTCTTAATTCCACTTTCATAATTTTTTCAAATTTCTTTTTACCATTTTCACCTACAGAAGAGATATGTGAAGGTTTAATAGCCGAAACTGTAGTTTATTGTAATATTAAAACCTTTTTACAGAGATTTCGATTCAAAGTTTTTTTTCTTCCAGTGAAAATGTTAATGCTAAACATTATACTTCATATTTTCTTTGAAATTAAAATTTTTATTCTTAGCACAAATTCGTTTTACGTAACGTTTTTAACATTTATAATTTTTATTAAATATTCTATTTGTATTATTTTTTCTGATATTTACAGAAGTTTATTAAGTTAGATCACACAAGATATTACTTTTTGGGGATTTTTTTTCTTAGTGTTTTCATTCCCAATATCTTGATTTTTCCAAGTATTTATATATTTTCCTATACTTATTTATTTCTATAGATAAGTATATACGTCATTAAATATGCTTATCTATAGAAATAAATACTTGGAAAAAGAGTATTTATTTCTATCAAAAGTAAAAAATATTAACATTCCTTATGCTGTTATCTGAAACTTGGAGAGAGGAAAAACTCTGCTTGAGATGAACATAAAAAAAATTTAATTTGTTTTGAAATTTCTCTCTCCGTTTTAAAATTAATTAAAGTCGTTACGATTTAAATTTAAATTTATGTGCAGGGATCAAAATTGTATTCACAGAATGCGAATATTTCATTTCTCTTTTGAAATATTTGTGATAAATAAACTCATTCATTAAATAAAGTTATTTTAATTTAATAAGTAAAAATTGTTAACTTTGACAAATTTTATAGCCTTCTTATCTAGCAAAGCTTTTAAAGGAATGGCTCAGAACTTTTCTCTCCACTTAGGTCTTAATTAAAAAACTCTTCAGTTTGAAAGAGTTGATATATAATACTTTAAATATGGATATTTTAATCTTTTTGAATTGATATGCGTTTTTCCTTTTGCTAGAATTCAAACGAAACTTTTTTATTTGTATTAAAGAATCTCAGTATTCCTCAAAGAACATGATTTTTGTAAGAATATACACTAATTTGTTTCTTGTATCATCAATAATAGAAAGGTTTTCTAAGGCAACGTGTTAATTATTGAATCTTATTTTGTGTATAAAAGTAGCTCATTAATATGATTTAGCTAAAAATAAATAATTTTTATATGTTTTATATGTTTTAACCTTTCATCAACTTTTTACTACGTGTACCTTGAAATTTTAACTTCATTAACGACTCCATAATTAGTTTTCTCAAAAATTAAAATTCGAAATCGAATTAAATCGTCTTTGCATACCAATGATTCATACATATAATAATGAACAAAATAAACTTGAACATTTTACTGTCATCAAACAATGCACCCTTTCCTTTCTTCAGAACGAGGAAATGTAACTTTAGCAAAACTTTAAATTGCTTTCTTAAGCAAAATGAAACACTTTAAGTTGCATTAATCTAAACAGTGTCATGACAAGACAATCGCACTGTAATGTGAACTATAACAATTGGAAAATTTCTTAGATCAGAAATTAATTATTTGCTAATAACATAAAGAAGTATATTCCCTCATAATATGCACTTGTAAATATTTCTGTAGCCAATTAATTTTTACAGCCTTTCAATATATCGTTAGATTAAAATAATTATCTAGTACATTATTCAGTAGTTAAAGATCGTCAAAAATTTAGGTTGTTTGATATCCAGTTTCATTTTACACCAATGTGTATCACGCATGAAAATGGATATGCAAAGATATTTAAGTGTATATATTAATATAGGTTGTAATTGATAAAAATATTACTTGATTCTTAAAAAATATTATAACTCTTAATAATACTATAACTCTTACTATAACTCTTAATAATACTATAACTCTTACTATAACTCTTAATAAATGTAATACAAAACTTTTTCTAATAAAATGGTTCATTGCAAGCATGTAAATGCATCGTTAATAATTCCCTTTGGAGTGATTAGCTCTCGTAATCAGAGCTATCTTTCGATAAACACATTAAGCATATGTCATGTATATTAAACTATCCTGTCTAAATGTAATAGCTTTAAAAAAAGATACATTACATGTTCTTTTAGATATATTCTTTAAGTAGATTTTAGAGTTGTGATATCAGAAATAATAATTTTGATTTTTTTATGCATCATAAAACTCTAAAATGACTTTGCTTGTCAGCGTGTTTATTTTAATTTACGGATTCATAGATCTACAGAAATAATTCAAGGCTTAAAAAAAGACTTACACGAATTTTGTTTAAAGAAACTGATTAAGTCATTTGTTTTCAAATGATACAGAAAAATTCCTATAAATTTACATTATGGTTATTTAAGCTAGTAATTTTTAACTGACTTACAAAGTTTTGAATCAAACTTTTATGTATAAGTAATGTAAATCCCAGTATTTTTTAAATTCCTTTTAAACATCATTCTCTATTTTTGATAGAAATATTAATGGATTATTAATAGATTCTTTTAATACCGTAAAGCCTGAAAGCTTAAAAAGTAAAATATTTCTACTATCATTTTCATTAGTTTAAAAGATATCTTTCATTCGTTCTATAAATTCCGAAAGCATTGTAGGAATGTAAGATAAAATGAAACTGATGTAGGATATCTTTACATAAATAAAAGCAGATTTATATACAAAAGAAAAAGGAAATCACTTTTTATAATTGACGGCAAATTTTATTGATATTCGATAAAAAAATAAATGTAAGTAAATAAACGTAAGAAAAGATAGTAGGAATGTAAGATAAGATCAAGCTGATGTAGGACATCTTTATTTAAATAAAAGCAGATTTATATACAAGAGGAAAAAAGAAATCTTTTTTATAACTTACTGTAAATTTTATAGATATTCAATAAAAAGTAAATATAAATAAATAAACGTAAGAAAATATAGTAGGAATGTAAGATAAGATGAAACTTATGTAGGACATCTTTACTTAAATAAAAGCAGATTTGTATGCAAGAACAAACGGAAATCACTTTTCATAATTGACTGCAAATTTTATAGGTTGTTCAATAAAAAATAAATGTAATTTCTCGGGAAAATGATTTTCTTTTTTGCTTCTTTCCTGTCAGCATGTTTACTTAAGTTTACAGTCTAGAGATCTACAGAAATTATTCAAGGCTAAAAAAACAATATACGAATTTATTCAAAGAAATTAATTAAGACACTTTTTTTTTCAAATGAGACCGAAAATTTTCTAAAATATTAATTTACAATAAGTATTACTAATATTACATACTAAAACTTGATATCAAATGTAGTATAATTTAGTATAACAGCACAAAATTATCACAAAGTATTACAGTAGTAAACAAATCTTTATTCCGTGTTTTATAATTTACCATTACAAAATATTAATGACATTTTTACTTACAAAATAAATTCTGGGTAAAGACATTTGAGTTTTATATCACATATTGGTGTATATTTTAAAAGTATTCTAGAATGGTAAATCATAAAATATACAGAAATTGGGATATTCTGGTGTATAATATATTATTATGGGGAAAAATTAATAGAGAAAATTCTTACGTTTAAAAAGACTTCCAAACTTGTAAGTAAATATGTTTAAAAATGCAGTTTAAACATACAACTTCTGTACTATATAAAACATGAAAATAGAGTGTATTAAGCTTTAATTTTTATTATATGTTATTCAAAAGTCTCTTGTCTCATTTTTGACATTTCATACAGTCTACCTATAATTATTCAGTCATCTAACATAATGAACTATAAGGTAATCATGGGGCCTTGGATTACAAACAAAATAAAAACAATGGGATATCTGGAATAGCAAGAACATTAAATATTTTGCAATTTTACAACATTTTACTCTCATCCATGAAAGCTAAAAAACTTTATTTGAGTATAATACACTCAGTAAAATTTGAATGTTTGTTGGTAAATTATTTGAAGGAAGACTGATTTATGTGTATTGTGTTTTATTAAGTTTTTCGTATTTAAAAATACAGTTTAAATATACAACCTTCTGTACTATATAAAACACGAAAATAGAGGGTATTAAGCTTTCATTTTTATTATATGTTGTTAAAGTCTCTTGTCTCATTTTTGGCTTTTCATGCAAAGTCTACCTATAATTATTCAATCATCTAACGTAATAAACCATAAGTTAATCATGGTGACTTGGATTACAAACAAAATGGAAAACAAGAGGATACCTGGAATAGCAAGAACATTAAATATTTTGTTATTTTACAACATTTTACTATCATCCATGAAAGCTAAAAAACTTTATTTGAGTATAATACACTCAGTAAAATTTAAATGTTTATTGGTAAATTATTTGAAGACTGGTTTATGTGTATTTTTTATAGTTTTTCCTGATATAAACTTTTTATTTTCACAGGGTGATTCTGGAGGACCCTTAATAGTTTATTTAAATGGAAAATGGACTCTAGTGGGAATCATATCCGCTGGATTCGGTTGTGCTCAATGGAGACAGCCAGGAATATATCACAGTGTATCTTCAACAGTTGACTGGATTAGTAGCCATATTAGTTGACATGCATTTAAACTTAGGACACTTAACTAAGCAGAATAAATGTTCTGCAATTATTGCTAAGCCTCTCGCACAACAGTATTTAAGAATTTTAGCGAGGTGACAGTTTGACATCTTACATTACACTAATCTCAGGGTGTGAAATAAAATATATTTTTGTTACATGTTTTTTTTTAAATATAATGTGAGAAAAAAGTTTTTATAGAAATAAAAAGACATTACTTTTTAATGGCTTCAGTTTTCATTTTCTCTACACAAGAAACATTTGCTACACAAGAACTGATAAATTTACGGAGTATTTCATCGTTTTATTACTTATTACAAATTTTAATATGAAAAAAAAATAAGAGTTTTACAGAAAATCATTTCTTTCAAAATGGTAGTTTTTAGAAGGAAACAGCTCGGATGCGTGCTTGAAAAACACATTACAGCCCTGTAAATGGCCTTTTCCTTTGGGGATATATTTATTCATGATTTATTCATAAATACATAACATGATAACACAAGCAAAAATATTATTGCCAGCTTTTCTGTTTACTTTGACTACTTCTAATTGTGTATTGCTCTTAACATGTTTATACAAATATAAACCTCTTAAAATATTTTTTTTCAGTTTTCGTAATTATTTTAATATATTTGCTTCAGCTATAAAAACTAAGCTAGCATTTAACTTTAAAGTAAAGATTCTTTTCCCTTTCACTTTCTCGAGACTCTTTTATGCTAAATAATACAAAAAATATAAAAAGCACAAAAAATGTAATTTATTATTTAAATTAGACGGGCATAAGTCTCTAAGAAACAGGAGACAATTCAGCTGACAGAAAATTTTAAAATGTGTGACCATTAAATCACAAAGCAGCAAATAAAAATAACGAAAGAAAACTGCACTGCCATGCAAAACTTAGAGAATACCATTATTTTTAAAGGTTACAACCTGAAAATTAAACGGAACAAATTGAGGCGATTTGCATAACCTAAGATATTCAGAAGAAAGCTGGTGCATATTCAAATTTTGGAATCGTGATATAAGCAAAAAAGAAAAGGAATTATCCCCAAATTTCTGAACGGCGCATTCGATCGTGACAGACATTCATTGAGTTTCGCCCCGTATTGCCGACCACGAAGGACACATTTAGGTTATTCAACACGCGGTAGAATCATTCGGAAGCTGTGGAAAGGGCTAAATTTGAGTACTATGGCCTGTGAATTCAATTTCGTTCCTAATGTCGTCTCGCGAGAGTGGATGGCGCTCCAAACTACAGATGCAGTTGTGCGAAGGGCTGGGGATGGTCGGCCGTGAAACACAACGGCCACTTATTACAGGTCTATCGTTGTACAGGCTAATAAATATCGTCAACAGACAGCGACAGACATTGAAAAGCAGCTACAGAGCAGTTCCGGACGCCAGTTTTCACGGTGTACACTTGTCAGACGACACCATCAAGGTGGACTGTTTGTCTGCAGACCCATACATAGTGTAGCATTAACACCTGGTCATCGGCGCCACCGTCTACAGTTGTGCAATGAGCAATGAGTACAAGAACTGAACACCAGCGCAGTGGGGGAGAGTTCCCTTTACTAACGAGAGTCCCTTCACCTTCAGGAGTGGTTCTGTCTGGCAGCCTATCTGGGCCAGAATCACTTGTGTAAAAGGACATTCCCTCCACTACGCTAGTGTCCAGTTCTTGTCTTCTTTCGGCCGTCTTCAATGGCCAGGTGTTGATGGTACACAGCGTATGGGCTGGTGGGAAAATTATCCAACACCATGGAGTCATCTGGCCAATGAAAACCCCGAAATCTGGATTCTGGAACTGCTCTGCAGCTGCTTTGCAATGGCTGTTGCTTCATGCTGACGATCTCTCTTGGCCAACATACACTGATACTTCAGACTACATACACTGATATAGTGGGCATCAGTGGCCGTTGTTTTCTGTGGCCGACCCTCCCCCCCCCAACCCTTCGTACCGCTGTACCGGTCATTTGGAATGCCTTCCACGCCCGCAAGACGACGCTAGAGGCGACACTGAACTCGGCAGCCACACTCTTGAAACTTCGCCCTCCCTCCAGCTTCCCAATAATTCTACCCAATGGTACTTGTTGAATCGTCTAAATGTGTCCTATGGGATATTTCGTGGCCATCAATACGGGACAAAACTAATTGAATGTCTGTTATGATCATATGCAGCGTTCGGAAATTTGGCGATAATTCCTCTTTCTACTTTGACCGTTTATTTGCTATGGCACCACCTCTGTGGTCACGATTCAAAAATTTGAATACGCATCAAATTTCTACTGAATATCCTTGGTTATGAAAATTTTCACAAGTTGTTCCGTTTAGTTTTCAGCTTGTAACCTATTAAAACAGTGGTGTTCCTTAAGTTTTGCACGTCATTGTATAATAAAGAATATAAAAATGACCCATCTGATGATAATAAATTAAATTAAATCAATAAAAGCAACAGAAAAAGCAAAATTGTACCAATGGATAATTACAGGCCACTTTATGTAAAACCGATGTGATCGGTTGTATGTTTAGCCATTCTTTCAGGATAAGAGCAGAGAGTAAACGCCTCTACCACGTGTTCAACATTTGTTGTCTTATATCTGAAGAGCATAATTGTCTAATAAGTTTATTTTACTTCTACTGTTTTGTTTGTGACTCTCCTTTTGAAATCCTTTTCCTCTGATTTTCCTTTATACACTAGCTATCAAAAATTAAGGAAAAATCACAAAAAGAGGGATAACATGTTCAAAACTAGATCAATCAATTTAAAATTTGAATATGTTGTTAAGAAAAAGGTGCTGAATAATACTACATTATGAAAAATTATGGCGCTGCAGTCGGAATACGTCATTTGCGAGGAGCATAAAAGTGCATGTCTCATAACAAGGCGGAAATTGTATCTGCGAGGCTGAGATTAGACATTTGGCATAGACAAATGGTAACAATGACCTCCATTCATCATTTGACCGAAGAACTGCGATGACGAGCTATTGGGAGACTAGAGGCAGGACAAAGTCAGACAGAAGTCGCCAGATGGCTAAATGTGAGTCCGTCTGTGGTTCATAGACTTTGGCAACAATTTCTAACCACGGATTCGGCATCCAGAAGGTTCAGCCAAGGACGGTCATACGCTAAGACGAGTGCCGATGACTGATATTTGTCATTATACGCACGAAGTAATAGAACCGCAACTCCATTTGCAAGCTCCGTCTGCAGATCCTCCCTCACTGCAAGTTCTGGAAGGTTGGTATCAACGTCAACCGTGCGTAGAAGGCTTCACGAAGGTGGTCTTTTTGTGAGGCGACCAGCCATTTGCATCTCGCTTACGTCACGCCATAGGCGGAAACGTTTGCAGTGGGCACGTCAACATGTCCACTGGACGCGTGATCAATGGAGGGCTGTTCTGTTTACAGATGAGTCCAGGTTTAGCCTCCAAAGCGATAGTGGGCGTATTTTGATTTGGAGAGAACCTGGAACTCGTTTTCATCTATCACACATCCGTGAAAGAGATGCATACGGATCAGACAGTGTTTGTGTTTGGGGTGGTATGTCTTTGGATGGACGTACAGACCTTCATGTCTTTCCCCGTGGAAATGTGAATGCTCACACCTATAGAGATGACATCGTTGATGCTTATGTGGAATGATGCTTATGTGTGATGCTTTTCCTATACCAAACTGACACATCCGGTTTCTTCATTGTATACATATGCTAGTTACTATAACACCATAATTGTCTGGCGATTTCTTTTTATGCTTTTTTATACCTACCTATGTGTTGTACAATGTGTATAAGTTTCATTCAATTCTACGCGTAACTTTTTGAGTAATTGCTATTTTGTGACTTTTCCTTTATTTTTGATAACCAGTTATATACAAATTATGTCATGAGTCTACAAACTATATCATTATAAAATTCACATTTAAAATTATATCAAAGATATAAATTCAACCAAACGACGTTTGTTATAAATAGCTTAGTTTATATATATTAGAATCACTACACAGATTAGTAAATGCGAACAAATAAACTATTTCAACAGCACAGTTTTGTTCTTTTCATAAATTGTTTCCTATCACACAAAAAAATCACGATAAATCGATAAAAAATATATATAGATAGAGTTAAATTGCATATTCTCTGATTCAAAAATGTTTTTGGGCTCAATTCTTTCTCAATTTTTATGCTTTTGCAATTTTTATACTATTTTCCCTTTCGACTATTACCTTAACCCACTTTTTGATTTCCTCTTTTTATCATACCTAAATTATTCCAATTTTATATATCATATTTTCTATAAAATAGTTTCTAGACAAATACTCAGAAATCAGTTTTAGGGAATGACAATCGACCTTTCTGAATATATTAACTCATGTGATGTCATCCCCAAAAATACAAAAGTGAAGATCTCTCGTTTGTACGCCTTTCGGGTTTTTTTTCTCGCTATGTACACTGCTGGCCACCCAAATTGCAACACCAAGAAAGACAAGAGATATAACAACAAAATTTATTTTGTAGATAACATGTTGACCAAGTATCAAATGATTAAATTTATAGACTTCTGTGGAGTGTGGTTCCTGCCAAAATCAGTAGCCAGAGTAGCCGCCATTGTTGGAGATCACCGCTGCCACACGCCTCGGCATTGATTCAAAGAGACTTTGGATGAGTTCTTGGGGTACAGCAGACCAAGCAGCTTCCACACGTTGCCAAAGTTGATTTGCTGTGGAAGCTGGGGATGGAATCTGGGTCAATCGTAGAGCAACCATGGACCACATGTTTTCTATCGGCGAAAGATCCGGAGAGCGAGGCGTCCAGGGAAGCAATTCAACCTGGCGATTGACGAAGAACCGTTGGACAATGCGTGCCACGTGTGGTCACGCATTATCCTGTTGAAATATGGCTGTGGGCAAGCCAAGAAGGTAAGGAAGGACAACTGGCTCCAACACCTCGGAGATGTAGCGCTGGCTGTTTAAAGTACCGGCAATGCGTACTAGAGGTGTGCGAGAGGGATATCCAATACCGCCCCATACCATAATACTCGTTGCAGGACCAGTGTGGCGGTGCATAACGCAGCTGTTCAGCATCCTCTCTTCACGGTGTCTCCAGACTCGAATGCGATCATTGTGGTCTTGCAGACAGAAGCGTGACTCGTCAGTAAAGACAATTTCATTCCATTCTGCCGTCCACATCCTTCTGTCATCGCACCATTGGCGGCGGAGACGTCTGTGGTTCTGCGTCAAGGGTAGACAAAGCAATGGACGTCTTACGGACAGACCACTCTGCTGTAAACGGCGTCGAATGGTACGCGCAGACACTGGATGATGCGTTACAGACTGCATGTGCTGTTCTATGGTTCGTGATGTGACTGAGCTATCCGTCACTGCGATGCGCACAATTTGCCTGTCATCACGTGAAGTGGTGCGCTGAGGTGGATGCGATCGAACACGCCAGTCCGTCGTACCCTCCTGCATCCAACGATCACATATCCGCATTACAGTTGTTTGGTTTCGTCCAACACGACTACCGATTTCCCTGAAAGATAATCCACAATCTCGGTAGGCCACTATCCTTCCTCTGTCGAACTCGGATACTTGATCAAAAGATGATCTCTGTTTTCGACGAGGCATAATTGATCGTTTTTTTTGAAAAATACCACAAGAAAAACACAATTGCCGAACTTGAAATCGTCGAAATCTCCAAGCCTTAAATAGCGCTTTGAAGTGGCGCCACAGGCGCGCGTGATGTGCGTCTGCGCTGAAATTCTAATCATTTGCATATCTCACCTCCGCTAATGCATGTTGTAAATTTCATGTTATTTGCATGTTTCCTTCAGGATGTTGCATTTACAGTGGCCAGCAGTGTATTTGAAACTGGAATTTGAAAATAAAGTTGGATTTACGTAGGGGACTATTTCATAATTCAATTTCTTTATTTTGACTCTCCATGATTATCTTTTTGAATTTTTGTGTTCTGTTTTTCGCCTAAGATGAGAAAAATTCAAAAGTTGTACTTTATATAAGCTATATTTCCTCGACGATCTTGCTTATATACTTGCTGATATAGAAAAGAGGATGTGACACTCCTCTCCTGCCTACTATGTCTAAGTGGGACTGATTGCTTACGAATCCTAGAGAAGATGCCACGAAATAATTACCTCAGTGTAAACCTGACAAAATATCCTTCTTTTACATCAGAAATGGCATATCACAACTTCTGCTGCTTATGAACATGTGTGCGGGTGGGTGTCTATACGCATTTTCAATTTCAATAAAATAGATTACCGTAAATATCGAGTATAATACCCACTTTTATTTCACGTTTAGTCCGCAAAAATGAGGGGGCGCATTATACTCGCCTATAAAACAAACGTAGTTTTAAACATTGGATAAACGAAGGTACAGCAGCTGTAAGACATTGTCGCAACAGGGGTGCGTGCGCATCTGCACTCCGTGACTCATCCACCCGTTTACTAAGCAGGTATTCCTTTTAAACGAACGGAACTCACAGTTCGTATCGTCAAGTGAGGATAATGATGGCGGTATATATTACGATGGTACCAATAATTATGACATGAACGCAGCAACAATAGATGAGCTGTATTCTAGTGAAAGGGATTAAGACTGATAATTTAACAGTATTGTTTGTTTTGAATTAACAGTTTAAGATTTTTTTTTTACCAAATTTGACGTTTTCGTTTCTTTTTATTGCAAATTTTATTTATGTTAATAAATATTTGTGCAATTTTTAAATAAAATATTGAAAAGTTATGGGTGCGTATTATAGTCGAATTTTTAATTTTTTCCGAAAATTTCACTCAAAATTAAGCATGCGTATTATACTCGGGTGCGTATTACAGTCGAGATTTTACAGTAATCATTTTTTTAGAGAAACTATATTTGCATAAACCTTCATAGATGAAGTTAATAAGCTTTAATAAATATGATATTTTTTAAAAAAATCATCACCACAAGAAAGCGGTACCTTAAAAATCTGTTTAAGATGCATATGAGCAATAAACCGGAACATACAAAAAAAAAGATTTTAACAATTTTTCCTTTTTTACGCTGTGACATGGAACCTTTCGGAGACTACCGAGGGTTTACTCAATGGGTTGCGTCTGATGCAGTTCAAATACTTCCTCTGCGCTTCCTCTGTTCGCTAGGATCAGAAAGCAAACAGAGTGATTCAAATTTTCTGTGCTGTTTTATCCATCTTTCAAGGCTATGTAGCTATATATTTAACATCATAAACGTGCGCATCTTAAAAATCCCTTAAGATGCGCACGTTTCAAAGTTACTGCCCTTTTTTATTTCTTTTGATCTAAAAGAGATGATGTAGTCACATGGTGGTGAAAGATTCACCAGTATGCTCTAATAAGATGAAACACTGCTGTAGCACCAAATTTTTTAATTTATGTGACTTCGAAGTCAAAAGAAAATGGTCATAACATGAAATCCTCGTTGCGACATTGCGGGGACAATAGCTTTCATTATAATTTAAATCGCGCCAAATCCAACATTTAAATAATGTAGTAAGATTAAAATTTAATGGTTAGGACCTTAAGAAACAATGGAATTCGTTAAATAGATTTTCGCTTTGCAGGCACGCAGAGAGTAAATAAAACGAAGTAAAAACAGAAACAAAATTATTGAAATAATAGATGAGTAAATCTTTAAAATATATTGAGATCGAAGAAAATCAAAAACGAATGGTGAAAGAATGCAGTTGGATGATCAAAGTTAAGGCATAAAAAGAAGACTGTCAATTATGGGGAAAGTAATCGATATAAAATCATCGTTATATAGTTATTATATAAAGTTAAAAATTTATTCAGGAAGTTCAATTTTGATCTAGATGAACTTTTGACAAAATTTAAGGGTCAAAACAGATATAGAGAAAAAATATTGATGGAAACAATCAATTATGAGGTTTATTATAGCATAAATGTGTGGTTAATTATAGCTGGGAGAAAAATGCCAAGAATGTTAAATTTAATCTGAATTAAATCTCACCCGCAGAGATTCTCTATTGCTTTGGTCAGTTTGATTAGTTCCCAGTTGTTCCCATTAGTCCCCGGTGTTCAGAATAATATCGTCTATGATAGGCTGTGGCTTGCTTCGGTCGTGGAAGATTTTTTTATCTAACTGGTACACCCTCTATACCTTCTGCTGGCGTTCTTTGTACTCGTTCCTAACTTTCCTACATCTGTCCTACCTGACTTTTATAAGCATTTGAGCGAAAAGATTGCGAAGCTTTGTAACGGTTTTACAAGAGTTCTAACTGGAGAGAAAACTAAAAATCTAGTCCGAAATGACAATATGATGAAATATTTCGCTTCTATTTAACAATCTTCTTTCTATATTAAAAATTAGGATTATAAGGGGAATGGATTTCTAAAATTTAAAGTCCGTCTCATTCCCGGATGGTTCAATCTGTAGACGCCGGGGTCAAGACTAAACAACCGGTTTCAATTTCCGACTTTAGCAGATATCCTTACAGTGACAGATGACCGCTTGAAATCATACGAGAAAATATTCATGCAGGAAAATATACTCCATCAGAGGGGAATAAATATTAAAGAATAAGTTTTTAAATGGAAAAAAATATGGACGGTTAAACATTCTGTGTCATCGTCCAGTAAATAGTGAAAACAATACTGGTTAGAGATTAGAGATCCGGGTTGAATTCTTTGTCGTCTAGACCAGGGGATCCCAAACTTATTTGGCCTGTCATCCCCTTTTCAGAGAAAAAATTAGTCAGCGCCCCCCCCCCCCCGGAAGTTTACCTATTTAGCCTTTCAGCGGGCGCGCCGGTGTACAAATTGCAACATTTTCGTAATTTTGAATGGTTTGTTTTTACAAGTAAGGTTTGAATGTTTTAAGCAGCTTCCATTTATAGCTACACCCTTTCTAATGCAGGTCTGATTTTTTTACCCTTGTATTTCTTTCCATTCATTGTTAGTCGTGATTTAACCGTGGTAAACCAGCGATTATACTGGATTTCAATACGACAAAATTATGAGTTGATGTTGTAGTCAAATGTGCAGCTATACACGGTATTCCGTATAGCACGAAGATGGGCAATCTCATTGATTTTAGGTTTTTGGACATAATAGGAATCGATTCGCAAGTTGTCCTTATATGTATTAAACCAGACAGTTTTGAAATAAGGCGATTGTATCTGCATTTTTTGGCCCTTAGATTTTAAATATATCACAATATTATCACATTTTATATCTTGTCATAAAACGCAGAATTATTATTTCAATTTGAAAAAAAAAGTTTATCACAAAAGGAATAATCAAGGTTGAAAGAGACGTTGCACTTTGTGCAACGCGCTTCCGCTGAAGGGTTAAGTGAATAAACAGATGCACTGATATATTTGCATCCTTTAATGTAACTATATTTCTACCTGTGCCCTAGAACATCATAAAGAAAGATGTTGTAAATCCGACACATTGAAACTACTGAATTTTCTGACCCCGATCCGAAAAAAATGAAAGTATTGAGCTGATTCGACATCCCCTTGCGTGGCTGGAGGTCTCTGAGTCCGGTGTATACAATATATTGCAGGGGCGCAGTGAGCGATCTAGGCTCCAACACCTCCGCGAAAAGAACGATGATGGGATCGCATTTCCCGCACCTAGCGGTCAATATTAACGCTGGTGACGGCATTCAAACTTTACATAGAGATCGTTTAGGCCATATGGTAGATAAACTGAGATTTTTTTCTTGAAATAAATATCGGTTTCACGCTTCTGTAATATCCATGAAAACGATGACGTCATGGAGGCGAAACTACTGAGGTTTCTACTCCCGATCCGAAAGAAAGAATTAAATTTTCGGAATTATTCCACATCCCCATAAGCAGTTGGAGATAGGCGGGATCCGGTGTATGTAATATTCGCAACGAATATAGTACCCCTTGAAGTAGGGGACGATCGGACCTCCGAAATTCACGCCAGTATCGCCGTTCAAAGTTTTCAGAGAGATTCCTTAGTCCCTAACACTGTGTACCGGATAAGCTGCGATTTTTTTTCACATGATTTAGAACAACCTATCTAAAAACTTTTCTACAGCTATTTGAGCTAAAAAAAAATTCTATCTATCATTCTTTAAAAAAAAACAGATAATGTAAGCTCTATCACCTCAAAACTTTCGATTTTTCATTGTTCACTGGGAAAACTTATGTCAAAGAAAAAGAGCCATTTGTCAGCTCATACAAACCAAAATTCATCACAAATAACTATAGATAAACAGAGAAAAGTGGAAATGTTCTTAAAATTTAAATTTATCCGGATTTCTGAACTGATAAAAATTTATATAAACCACTTAACCTTACCAGAAGACTGAAGCAATCCACTTCGTCGAAATGCAAACGGAAAAAAACCTAAGGTCTCCTTCAAAGATTGATCCCTCAACGAGCAGTCACTTAAGAAGAGAGGTTATTTTTCCAGCAGGGTTAGAAAGTAACACAAGTCAGGATCAACGGGATCTCACCCCCTTGTCCAGACTGTGTTGAGGAGGAGATTGTCTCCAATCATCCCCCACTCTTCACCAAATATCGACACTTGTCCCAAAGAAGGGCTGTCAATGCTCGAACAGGTGTCTCTTTCTGCCGATTGGTGATGGTTAAATACAAAAGCAGGGAGAAAAACTAAATACGATAGTTGCAATATACGAAATGAAGGGTACTGCCCAAGATGTTCAGGACTATTACAAAGTCCCTAATTATAAAATTATGTCATCAGACACTTTATAAGTTTCATAATACATGATTGAGTGTTTTCCGCCTAGGGTTTTTTCTCGTAACCCCATATGTTTTCGAATTTTCTCGTCTTCTATCTTTATGCTTCCATAGCCCCCCCCCATTTTCCTTCAATGCCCCCCCATTTTCACCCGAGGATACTACCGCCCCCCTGGATCATCCCACTGCCCCTTGGGGTTAGGTATCGCCCACTTTGGGAAATCCTAGCACAGACAGTCGAAGCAAGCCACGCCCGAAATTTACATTTCTATCCTAAATTAATATTTTTCTGGTATTGATCGACCTTAAATTTAATTGGCTATAGTAACAGTCAATTTTTTTTCATCGAATCATTTAATCTCATGGTATCAAGCAGCATAATAATTGACAATTTATAGTCATCACTGCCTGTAAAAAATATATAACAAAAAACAACAGTTGTATTTCTTAAATAGAGAGCAAAAGCTCCACTCAGTGAAAGGTTTGGGAACCCACATGAAATTTGTTTCGTAATTTTAAAATAAAATTTAACCACTCCCTTATAATACGTAAAGTACGTAATACCTAACGTGATGATACGTAATACGTAATCCTCTATAATACGTATTTGTTTTTTCTGCTACCTTGGATAGCAGAACTTCCAACAAAAAGTCAAATTCGAGAACTTAATAAAAACACTATTGAGAAGCTTTTATTACTATCTCATTATGTGTGCTAGAGAGATTTGTTAAGGTGAACGAGCTAGATTGTCCTTAGGGAGTTCAAGGTGTGAATTTGATTAAATAATTACAAATATTTACTCAGACTTCTGAAAAACTATAAGTTGAAGAGATTAAAAGATCATTGCATCTTAATTAGGGTCAGCTGCATGCGTACGCGTGTAAATAAACTAATTTCTTATTCAAATCACAAGAACGCAGAATGTGGCCGGTATGGCAAGTCACTAATTAAGTATCTTAAACACTGACAACTAGAGCATCAGATACTTGAAATTAATTATCTATTTCTAATACACTCTTGTATATTCCATATTAGCCTTTGTTGATATTTTATTACACATAGTCGTTTCCATTAATCCCTGGTAAGTAAAGGATTAAGTCGCTTGCTATATACTGCTAATTTGTTGGTAATTGCATTTGCTACTATTAATGCATTTAATATAGATAGATTTCCTTTTGCGGTAAATAAATTGTATATTATTATCTAGTGGGACTCAAATATTAGTCTTAATGACGCAAATATTACAAATGCCGTCCTTATAAACCTGATAAATAGGATCTTTAATGGATTTGCAAGCTTATAACCACGCTCAATTTAATAAATGCAAGAATACTCTTATCTCCCAAGTGTCCCATTTTTTAATTCATTTAAGTTTATGAAAGGATAATTAAATATTAAAATGCTCAAAATAACATTCGGCACTGTTCGTTCAGTAGAGTCCATTCATACGTTTCTTGATTATATGTTTTTCTCGTTAATACGAAATTTTATGATTCTCTATACGCTTTAATTAAAAATAACGCTAGACAATTTTATTCAGGCTTTCCTTTATTTTTGCCGCGAAGTTACCACATTACTCTCCGGAAAATCCTAACATACCTGTTTCCAGAGAGCAGAAGACAGAAAATTTTCAATTTAAAGAAATATTTTGTCAGGATAATTAAAATAATTTGGATGTATTGCGATAAATATTGAAAAATCTTTCTAGTTTCCAGTGGCCCTGTAATTCACAAGACACATAGCCAGAAAATTAATAAATTTCTGAAATTTAAAAATTAAAAGAGGATTCTCATCATCAGCAGTAAGCATTTATTTTTTTGTTTATTCCATGTTCTTTACATATATATATCAATTTTAATGTAATTATTTGGTCTAACTAAAATTATTTTTATACGTTATTGGCAGTTTTTACGTTTTTTTCCTCTTGCTCTTACAACTTAGTTATAAAGGATACACACACACACACACACACACACACACACACACACACACACATATATATATATATATATATATATATATATATATTATATATATATATATATATATATAGATATATATATATATATATATATATATATATATATATATATATATAAAACAGTTCCGTGACTGACTGACTGACGTATAACGCACGACCAAACCACTGAACTTAAAAGGCTGAAATTTTGCATGGCGATTCTCTAATAATGCGGGGGCACTAAGAAAGATTTTTTGTAATTCTTCATATATTTTTGAAAATAAATTTTTAAGCTGTTTTTTGTAACTTTTTTTAGTTTGCATTTAAAATAATAATCTGAGGGTTATAAAATTTTATATCAACGAGAGAAAGATCATGAAAATTCCTTAAAATGAATCTTTTTCGAATGTTTACCTCCATTTTCTGATTTTGGTGAATTTTTAAATTTTAATTTATAGAATTTAATTTACTAAATGCTGATCACGTGGTTTCTTTCTTTTTCTGATACTTTAAATTAATTTTTGCGTCACGTGCATAATAACGAAACAAATTGACTAACAAAAATATTAATACACAGTAAAAGATAAAATTTAACCACTAGACTAATTGAGATGGAAGTTTTTTAAGAATTAAAAATTTAAATTATATAAATTATATAAATTTCAATTTCAATTGCATAAATTTTAATAATTCAAATTAGTATGTTTTATGGATATTGAACATACATATTGATTGCATACATTGACTGTTGTATTCAATTTGAATATTTTCTTCTACATTATTTTGTCCATAAAAATATCCGTTATAATTTTTTTATAAATATATTTAATGCTTTTTGGAATTAATTGCATACGTTGACCATTGTATTTAATTTGAATGTACTACGTAGCGAAGCATGGGTATTCTGCTAGTAAATATATAATACATGTATATATATATATATATATATTATATATATATATATATATATATATATATATATATATATATATATATATATATATATATACACACTAAAGTATAAAACCATCACTTGTAGGATAAAATAAGAACGTCTAAGTGAATATTGGTATGTTTGCATATTTCCATGCGTGCAGTGCATAAAATCTGCATTCACAATTCTGAAGCAGGATTGAATATACATCACAGCCTAGTTTATTTGAAGCCAAAAATATTTTTTATTTCAAGAAATGCAGGCCTTCATTGTCTGGTGGAATGTGGAACATATGATCTCAGAAATGGCCCAGGTAAACCGGTACTCCTCGCACTCTCTGATATATGAAGATACATTATGTCTCTGCGTTACAAAGAACCTAAGTTCATATGTAGTTTTGAATTAAACTAGGAAAATGGGACAAGTGTAATAAAATTTTTAAAAAACTGTTTTAAATCGGTTACATACATAAGCGATTAATATCGGTTAACTTTTTAACCGGAATATGAATACTAAAATAACAAAAATGAGCTAATAAAACCTCATCAGTGAGAATAATCAACAGTTTTCATCTGATTGTTTAGTTTTTTTTAAATATCTCATTATTAGTTTTCAAGTGGGTTATTTTATTTTATGAAACGATGCGGGCAGTGTGTAAGTATGCAGTTCTCATCCAAATAAGTGTAGTTGTTATTGAAGTTGCGAGAATATCAGTTCTTCCCCCTTTTAAATAGTCAAGTTGATTATATCAGTATCTTTAGTTTTAGGTTTTTCCTTTGGCGGAACAACGAGCAATCTAATATATAAAAATGAATGTTGTATCTCTGTAATTGTATAGAAATCCACAGTTTAGGAGGCAACGATCGTGAAATTTTACATACAGGCGTCTTTAAAAACAGCCGAGGGTCTGAAGAACTTCAAAAATCGAAATTAATTACCATTGATTTTTAAATTAATAAAAAACCACAATTTGAAACTAATGTAAGCTGTTACACTTTGTGGCATCATCCCTCTGAATATGGCGTCCACGTTAGGGTTAGCTAGCAAACAGCGAGCGAAAAGATAAAATAAATAAAATCAAAAAGTTTCAAGTTATATATTAAAACCAGAATAATAATGAAAATAATAATCTTTCAAGTCAGATTTTATACTTTAAGACATTTCGATTAACGATCGTCGTTTATTTTCGCCGTGTTATTTTATAAACAAACGTTCTCTGTTGCCATTTTCATTTCAGACATTTCTTATTGAAACGATGTAATGCGTAGTAAATGCGTTAAATATTTCTTATCTAAAATTTATATTTTAAAACATTTCAGTGAAATTAACATCGTCTTCAGATTATAAACAGACGTTATTTGTTGCTATTTTCATTTTAGAAATTTCTTATTAAAATGATGGAATTCTCCGATATATTTCCATAGTGGAGATATAGACACATTACAGAATTTAAAAAAAAAAAAACTTTTGGCGTAATTTATATATTTGTGTTGTTTAATTATTTCAAGTGACTCTAAAGTGGGCGTGGCATTTTTTCCACTAGCGTGAAAAATCAGAATAATATTGAATTATTAAATTTTTTTGCTCATCAGACGACAGTAGCAGCAAGTGGCAGTAGTTACACAAGTTTGAATTTGAAACATTGTTTTGTTGTTTCCTAAAAGAAGCAATAATCCGTTACTGTATTTTATATTGTTCTTAATTTTATAATTCACGATGTACTTTTAAAAGCATAAAAAATTAGTAGATCTTAACTAAAAAGAATCAGTCTAAACTTAAGCACAGTTTTGCGATTTATTTACGGTTAACTATGTTTATGTTTAGCTATTCCATTGTTTGTTTTAAAAAAGGATTTTAAAGGTTTTTTTTTGGTGCTTTATGGTAAAATAGCACTTAATTAAAAAAAGAAAACAAAAACTTAACTGTAAATAGCATACTTTTTCATAAATTGGTCAATTTGAAGTAATTTTATTGAATTTAGCTAAAGATGCCTATAAACTGCATAAAAATCGTAATGCTACTATTTTAATTTCCAAGCACAAGTCTAAAAAGTTATAAATACGCAGCCCTACTTTCCGATTTAGTACAATGAATTTAAAATTGATTTCAGGACTTCGGGGAAATAAACAGTTTTGTTTTTGCATGTTTTCTATTCTATTTACAGTCGATATAGATATAATGCTAGCAATTGTCAAATGGAAGGCATAGAGTTGCAATCTGACATCTAACTTAAGAGAAATTCAATCGAGTCTCTTTGTTGTACTCATAATCATACCTGCCCAGATATAAATATCCTTCACTGCATAGTCAAGCGTTATTCTGGTCATCAACGTTTGGAAGCACGTACATCTGAGAACAACTATTTTCAAGAGTGAAGCAGCACTAAGAGTCAAATTCGAACCAAAATTTATTCGTTGTTTTTAGTATTGATGTGTATGAACATTTCCCATCCCTTTTTATACCATGTTTAAGTTTCATGCAGAGTTCACAAGGCAAAAGACAATTTGACAATTTTACTTTTCAGCTTTTAGTGATGAAAGGCTGAATCTATCTAAATTCTGAGATGTGTATAACATTTCACATGTTTTTTCCTATGTTTTTATACTGTGTTTAGTTTTTAAGTTGACTTTGGTTAACAAACATTCATATGAAACCCGAATCAGAAACGAGAAACATAGTTTGATGAAGGTACTTCAGATGATATTTGGATCAGTTTAATTGAACAGAGATTTATATGGAGTTTAATAAGGACAGGAATGTTTCTATTATTGCTAACAGAATCTTGCATTTATGGTGCGTGTAGCCAAACTGCAGATTTCTGTTAATTTTTTCATCAGTCAGTGCCTTTAACAAATACTTTAATACTTTATTTATATATGTTTTTTGGCTACAGAATCCTGCATTTATGGAGGTATTTAATATGGTATCAATTAGACATTTTTACTTTTAGCTTTTAGTGATTTATTATAAATGTATATATTTTATGAGATTTATACTGTTATTAAATCTATGTTATTTATACTGTGTTTAGTTTTTAAATTACTTTTTGTTAATCAAACATTAGACAATTTGACCATTTTTAAATTAAACTTGAAAATATGAAAGGCTGAATCTACTAAAATTCTGAGATGTGTATAACATTTCACATGTTTTTTTTTAAATGTTATTTATGCTCTGTTTACTTTTTTAATCAATTTTGTTTAACAAACATTCGACAAATGACATTTTTACTTTTCAGCTTTACTTTTTAAAACTCTTAACTTTCCAAGAGACAATTTGATATTTTTTCCTTTTCAGCTTTTAATGGTTTATTATAAATGTATATATATATTTATGTTTTACTTTTCAGCTTCTTTTGCTCCAAAGCATGAAAGGTTAAATCTAGATGAATTCTGAGGAGTTAATTATAAATTTATATATTTTTATATTGGATTTTTAAAAAATTATTTGGGTGGTATAACATTTCACATGCTTATTTTCTATGTTATTTATACTGTATTTAGTCTTTAAATTGATTTTGGTTAACAAACATTCGACAAATTGGCATTTTTACTTTTCAGCTTTACTTTCCAAAAGACAATTTGACATTTTTTCCTTTTCAGCTTTTAGTGGTTTATTATAAATGTATGTATATTTATGTTTTACTTATCAGCTTCTTTTGCTCCAACATAGAAGGTTAAATCTTGCTAAATTGTTTAGATTTTAAATTGATTTGGATAACAAACATTCCACAATTTGACATTTTTACTTTACAGCTTTTAGTGGTACAATGATGAAATGACTGCATCTAACCAAAATACTGAGATATGTATAACATTTCACATGCTTTTTTTTGGCTATGTAATTTATACTGTGTTAAGGTTTTTAAATTGATTTTGGTTAACAAACATTCCACAATTTGACATTTTTACTTTACAGCTTTTAGTGGTACAAGGATGAAAGACTGCATCTACCAAAATACTGAGATATTATAACATTTCACATGCTTTTTTTTGGTTATGTAATTTATACTGTGTTAAGTTTTTAATTGATTTTGGTTAACAAACATTCCACAATTTGACATTTTTACTTTACAGCTTTTAGTGGTACAATGATGAAAGACTGCATCTACCAAATACTGAGATATGTATAACATTTCAACATGCTTTTTTTTTTTTTTGGGTTATGTAATTTATACTGTGTTAATTTTTAAATTGATTTTGGTTAACAAACATTCCACAATTTGACATTTTACTTTATAGCTTTTAGTGGTACAATAATGAAAGACTTGCATCTACCAAAATACTGAGATATGTAGAACATTTCACATGCTGTTTTTTGGGCTAATTATAATGTGTTAATTTTTTAAATTGATTTTGGTTAACAAACCTTCTTAAAATTCCGGGTAACGCCGGGTACTTCAGCTAGTAAATAATTATATTGTCATTCTTCTCCTATCCTAGAAGGAAAATCATCATCAGCAAATGAATACTACGAAGATTTTTTAAATCTTGCATATTATTCCAAAATTGAGCTTACTGAGATTACCTTTTGAATTTGTGACGTTCTTTAAAAAACTTCTGGTTTTATTTATTGTTTTAATGGTCAGCACATCTTCCTGAAAGCCAAGAATGGACATCCTACCCTGTAATACAATAAAGTGTTGTTAGGCTGGTTTATGTCTCTCTTGGCGGATTAGTACTGACGGATCATTTATTAAGAGAAACAAAACAACTATTGTGTTTCAGTAAAAAGATAGACGATGGGAAACATTAACTGGCTCTCCGAAAAAAACTACCACATGTCTAAGGGCAAAATAATCATCCTTTGGGACCTCACCACTGGTCCGATCATTAAATATCAAACACTTGTTTTCGATGGATAAAACGAAAGGGAGTCTCCGACATGGGTATACACTGCACTGTAGTATCAAAACAGTACACCTATTCCGAAAGAAGATGCTTGAATATCGTTCGAATCATGAGTTAGAATTGTTGTTCAAAGGCTACCAGAAAAAAAATGTTAGCAGTGTATATGACAGAGTCGTCATCGTACTTAGTTATTCATAAAAGCTACTCTGTGAAAGAATATTAATGCATATTTTTTTATTTTATTTTCAATGTATCAACCGTTCTGTGCCTTCCATAAAGTGAGCATTCAATACAAGAATTTGAACAGTAAAAGATTAGGAGAACTTTTACAGCTTTGATATGTGTAAAAAAAAATATGGGAAAAATAATTATATAGAGTAGAGAAGGTTTAAAAGAATATTTAGGAGGCACCCATTAGTTTTCTCTAGGCATGTAATAAAGTATATTTTGCAAACCAAGTCTGGTAAAATCTGCATTTAGGGGGGGTGGGGGGAAATGTTATGTTTCAAAATAGTTATTGTGCTCTGAACTGTGGCTTTTTTGCTATATGTTTGCAAAACGCAATAAAAATAATTAACGATTTTGTACCAGTTCCTAATCAAGGTATTTTCCTAATAAATGAGCATCGAAGCCCGCGGCATTTGTGAAGAATTAGCATGTGCATTAATCAAAGTCGCTATCAAATTATTCATTCAGAAATGTCAGCGACACTAACAAGAAAGCTGATTGTATTATCATTAAAATGCAACTTATGTATCTCAATAAGGTGTTAATTCACAGAGAGGAATGAATGATTTTCGTCCAGAAAAAAATATTTTGGATAAGTGGTAATATAGGTAAAAAATAGTGGTGGTTCGTCATGAAACCGGATATATTCGATTAACTGAATGGTGTTTAAAGCATACTTCTAAACACATAGTTTTAACAGTGATACTTTTGTTCAAAAAAAGATTTCTCATAATTGACAATCACCATAAATTTAATTATACATCTTACACATTACTTTCTAATATTCCTGGATTCCCCAAAAATAGTCTATAATTGTAAATTTACAGAACAGGTAATTATTTAAAGTACATACCTATAGGCTATGCAGACTGAAACCTAAATAGGAATGAAGTTCAAGAAGTTTTATCACTCGTAAAGATGCATTTCTTTTTCATATTTCAACCTTAAGAAAAAGTTCAGGGGAAGCAGTAATGAATCTAGTCTATAGCTATCCCAAATTTCAGTGAAATAGTTCAAATTCCTTGCGCAGTACAAAAGAATCTTAATCGTGTGATTGAGAGAGCAATAAATCTAAACTTTCTCGGCGAGGCAATCTTACAATATATTTTCAGCTAAGTGAATCCTTTTGCTTAAAAAGAAATAAGTTTTTATTTCTAAGTAATAATATATTTCTAATATGTATGCCTGCATGTAAATAGAGAAACAGATAGAAAGAGATTGAAAGATTAACTTGATTCTATGTACGTAATGAACTCTTCCTTGACATTTTTCCGTATTCAGTGTTTTTTCTTTTCTAGTAAAAATAATGATGCTTTAGGAAGGCACGAATTTTCAGCACACTTTGAGGGGTGACTGACAGCAGGGCTGCCGTTAAGCCTGCTAAACTGTGCTTGCTAAGCTTGCGATCTAAATGTTTTCGAGTTTAAGTTGTCATAATAGAACTAGATTCCTTCTACAAGGAAATATTGATGTCATCGTTATGATGTCAGGTACAGAACAAGTTACTGTGTTTCGAGCATTAAAGCGCAAATTTCATCCTTACTATTTCATGAAAATTGGATATGTGCCCGGAGGTTTTGTTCTTTTTAGTTAGCCTTTGCATAAGAGGAAAACACTACTAACTTCATACGTTGATCAGAGATAGCATTTTTCATACATGGCTGGAGAAAATAACTCTCAAAGGAAGTAAAGTGCATCAAAAAAGCGTATTGATCACCCCTCAAATTACTCCTTGAAAATCCGTAATATTTGAATACATGTCTATTCTCTATACATAAACAGTTTGGCAGCTTATTGTATTTTTAACTTTTATGCGTTCACAGAAAAATCAATTCAGGATCTGTAAAAGAGATTTTTTTTTATGTACGCTATTATAATACATATAATAAAAGATGTTTTTTTTCTTTTTTCACACAGTGCCATGTGATTATACAAAAACCCACCTTTTCCGGGAGAATCGTTTCACATGATTTCGATCGAAAATTTTTGCGATTCGTTTTTACTCTCTACAGCCGTTTTTTATAAATCTCGATTGATTTAGCCTTTGCTCTTTCATTCCCAGACTTTTCAAACATAGATATATTTGACTCTCAGATTCTCAGAGGAAACAAGTGTTAGAACGTACCATTCTAAGATTCCCTGGCGCTCTAGACCAGTGGTGCGCAAACTTCATTAGACCGCGACCCCCTTTCTTTTAAATAACAAATCCCTCGACCCCCAATGAAAATAACTGCTGGCCACCCAAATTGCAACACCAAGATAAGACAAGAGAATCACAACAAAATTTATTTTGTAGATAACATGTTGACCAAGTACTCAAAATGATTAAATTTATAGACTTCTGTGAAGTGTGGTTCTGCCAAATCCGTAGCCAGAGTAGCCGCCATTGTTGGAGATCACGCTGCACACGCCTCGGCATTGATTCAATAGAGACTTTGGATGAGTTCTTGGGTACAGCAGACCAAGCAGCTTCCACACGTTGCCAAGTTGATCTGCTGTTGGCAGCTGGGGATGGAATCTGGGTCAATCGTAGAGCAACCATGGATCACATGTTTTCTATCGGCGAAAGATCCGGAGAGCGAGCAGGGAAGTAATTCAATCTGGCGATTGACGAAGAACCGTTGGACAATGCGTGCCATGTGTGGTCGCGCATTATCCTGTTGAAATATGGCTGTGGGCAAGCCCTGAAGGTAAGGAAGGACAACTGGCTCCAACACCTCGGAGATGTAACGCTGGCTGTTTAAAGTACCGGCAATGCGTAATAGAGGTGTGCGAGAGTGATATCCAATACCGCCCCATACCATAATACCCGGTGCAGGGCCAGTGTGGCGGTGCATAACGCAGCTGTTCAGCATCCTCTCTTCACGGTGTCTCCAGACTCGAATGCGACCATCGTGGTGTTGCAGACAGAAGCGTGACTCGTCAGTAAAGACAATTTTATTCCATTCTGCCGTCCACATCCTTCTGTCATCGCACCATTGGTGGCGGAGACGTCTGTGGTTCTGCGTCAAGGGTAGACAAAGCAATGGATGTCTTGCGGACAGACCACTCTGCTGTAAACGGCGTCGAATGGTACGCGCAGACACTGGATGATGCGTTACAAACTGCATGTGCTGTGCTATGGTTCGTGATGTGACTGAGCGATCCGTCACTGCCATGCGCACAATTTGCCTGTCATCACGTGAAGTGGTGCGCTGAGGTGGATGCGATCGAACACGCCGGTCCGTCGTACCCTCCTGCATCCAAGGATCACATATCCGCATTACAGTTGTTTGGTTTCGTCCAACACGACTACCGATTTCCCTGAAAGATAATCCACAATCTCGGTAGGCCACTATCCTTCCTCTGCCGAACTCGGATACTTGATCAAATGATGATCGCTGTTTTCGACGAGGCATAATTGATCGTTTTTTTTTTGAAAAAAACCACAAGAAAAACACAATTGCCGAACTTGAAATCGTCGAAATCTCCAAGCCTTAAATAGCGCTTTGAAGTGGCGCCACAGGCGCGCGTGATGTGCGTCTGCGCTGAAATTCTAATCATTTGCATATCTCACCTCCGCTAATGCATGTTGTAAATTTCATGTTATTTGCATGTTTCCTTCAGGGTGTTGCATTTACAGTGGGCCAGCAGTGTATTTTGAAAGTAGCAATTTTTTTTTTAGTTATGAAAATGTTAACGAAAAAAACTGAAAAAAGGAATAAGCAAATATTAACAAACTTTTAAAAAATTAGATGTATTGTATATCTGGGGGTAAAAATTTTAAACATTGGCATAATAATAAAAAAAGTCTCGCTTGCCTTCTGCACTTGTTTTCGGCGTATCTCATTGTGGCTAAAACTTCAGATTTAAATATTAATACGCATTAAAAATTAAAATTATAAAAGAGCTTGATATCAAAATTATAAACTTTATACCCAAAACATTAAAAATTATGACTCTGTTTATTCTTATTAAAACTAAAATACTTCAAATTTGTAATTAAATGGTTGATAAAGTTCAGCTTTAGATTAGATTATTGGGGGGGCGGTAAGGGTTGAACATTTAGAAACAATGTCATATTTTTAACAAAAAAGAAGTTAAAAAATTTGTAATTAAGGAAAATTTAACGCATAAATAAATACTTGAATATGATAAATTTATTCCAAACTATCCGTGACCCTCCAATTTTTTTGGCGAACCCTCTATGGGTCGCGACCCACAGTTTGACGCACCACTGCTCTAGACAAACAAATTTCTCAGCCGCAAAATTTCTGCTGTTAAACAGTACTTTCCCGTTAATAACGAGGTTATTTGAATCATACGAATCTAAGTTTGAATACTTTAGTAAGATGTCTAAGATGCTGAATATTGTCAGCTTCCCGTACAAAGGGTCTCAATTTTCTGAGCTTTCTAAATTTTTAAGTTCGGCTTACACGTTTTAGTTCAGTTCAATTAATTCCCAAGAGTAAATTGAACTTTAGCTAATAGGACCCAGCCACGTGAGCCTCCCAATAATTTTTTTAATTATAAAAATTGAGTTGTGTAAGGTATACACAAGATTCGATTCACAAGAATCGAACTTTTGAGTGAATGAATTAAAGAAGCTGCTTGAGATATGCTAATTTTCGGCATACGCGCTTGGTATAAATACCATGGCAGCTTGATTAAAGAAAAAGAGGTTGGAAAAGGTTGTTAAGGTGATAGGTAAGCAGCTCCAGGTGTTAACCGGCGCTAGTGCTTAGGGTGCCCAAAGTTTACGTGGCAGTAGTGCTGGTTGACTCTCTGCTGGTTGTGAGTATAACAATGTGTATTTTTATTGAATGATAATATATATTCGTACAAGTAGTACGTATTCTCATGCTGTATAAAGCAAATTCTATATTGTGCAACGAATTCAATAAACATTGTTTCATGTATAAACTGTGTTTGTATCAATTCATTTAGAGTACCACTTCAATCTATACACCCAAGTCCTGGGTAGAAGTGAGCTATACTCTACAGTTGTTAAATGGGAAAGACTCGCTTCGTGATTATTGATCCTTTCTGTAACTTTAGAGGACTGACAGGGTTCGACATAATATCTCGAACAAGGAGAGGCAAACATATATTTCCGAGCATCCAGTACCTCCGACTCAGGTCCTACACTGTTAATAGCCGTGGAGGACTCCTCGAAAAATTTATTATTTGAATAAGTATACCTGAAATTTTCTTCTGGATCCTATTAAAAATGTACCATATTGATGGGAAAATAGTAGTACATACTTGACAGATATGTTTGTGTTCTTTAATTCCCACTGAATTAACTTCGCGGTCTTCAATATTTAACCCCGCTGCAAAGTCTGCGTGGTTAGCTGTAACAGAAAGCACTGATGTGAATGTCTAGTTTTTTTTTCTTCTCCTATGTCGCATAGTGAGACATTTGCTTCCTATCTGAAATTCATCACTTTGTTTGAGCTTCCCATTTTTATACGAACTCATAAATACTAATTTAAATTAATGAAGGTCGATTAATGAGTTACTATCAATATTAGCGTAGTCATTAGAAAATATTGCTTTTCTCTCAATTTTTTTCTTTGATATTTAACCCCATGCAAATCTGCGTGGTTAGCTGTAACAGAAAAGCACTGATGTGATGTCTAGTTTGTTTCTTCTCCTATGTTGCTACGTGAGGGACATTTGCTTCCTATCTGAAATTCATCCCTTTGTTTGCACTTCCCATTTTTATATGACATCATAAATGCTAATTAATATTTAATGAAGGTCAATTAATGAAGTTACTATCAATATTAGCGTAGTCATTAGAAAATATTGCTTTTCACAACAATTTTTAATATTATTTATTACTTGAAAATTACAAGCTTTGATTAAAGGCTTCATAAATCAGTTGACAACTACTATACTGGAAAAAAAAACACCATATACAGATATCTACAAATTATTGTTAATTTTTTTTTAAATAATAAATAAATCTTTAAAATAAATAAATAAATAAATAAATAAATAACAGACAGAAATTTTTCCCCCGTGTCTGGAATTTAAGTTACACTTTGATTTTTTTTTAAAATGTCATATAAATTATTTATTATAAAAATGACCTTAAATGTCTACTTCTACTGATACAGAGGACTCGAGTAAACCAGGGGCACTTTCCAAACGCGATAAAGCACGATGTCCCCAAGCCAGTATGAAAGTCAGTAATGCCCTGTGCAACCAAGCTTTCCAAAGAAAGAGAGAGACAACATTTGCCTGGGGTGAGCCAAGGAGCCCTAACTAGATTCTTTTGCGAGTCATGGCGTGTCTTCGGGACCGCTAGTTCAGTCGGTCGGTTTGGTTGTACGCTTGCACTCTAGTATTTTTTCTCTAACTCGTTCAACAAGTGTATCTCAGAGAGGCTCGGCCATGGTGTGCTCAGGCGGAAGGATGGACCCATTCAATGTTCCGTAAGTTGATTTAATTTCATAGGAACTAGAGCATGCTACAGAGCAGATTTTTAAATATTTATTTACAAGTATTTCAAAGCAAGAGCACTATTTTTACTTTACCAACAAAACCCAATTCTGACAATTTGTTTTGGATCCAATTATTTAGAACATAAAATAAATATTTGTTTCTCGTTACTCTGTTAATGTAGAAAATCACGCTCCCCTCACGCCTCCTTTGACGTTTCTTGTGATTTGTGACTGCATACAGCCATAACAGGATAACTCACTAGATTGTTTATGTTATTTAACCGAAAAGAGAGGTAGTTGATCTTTGACACGTGAGATCCAATACTTTGTTTTGAACTTCTCAAAAGAGTGTATGCTACACAAAAATGACTTTATACTTTACAGGGGAGATAATTAATAAATACTGATGAAATATCAATCATTTTAGAAAAATTGTTTTAGAAAAACTCAGCCGAAAAACGTGAAGTAAGATAAATGTATAACAAGTTCTTGTGAATCAAAAGGAAATTTATTTTCAATTATTACTATACAAGGTATAAACATAAAAAGAAATTTAGAAGGACTACAGTTTTTAACAAATTTGTTATTATTGTGTACAATTTATTTATATGCTGACTTGACCATGCCGGTAGAAGTTACAATACCCGGTATTTCGAAATTTTCCCGAGAAATATGAACTTCTATAAATGTAAAAAGTAAAGAAATTGTGCTTAATCGGGCAAAATCCTCTTTACTCACTAGACTTGTAAAAATAGAACGCTGAAACTCTTTTTCATTAGATGATCCGTTGTATATAATTATAAAAAAAACTTTAAATGAGAAATAAATATGTCTAAATCCATTACTTAATTGACGTGGGGAGGTGGGGGATATATCTTGCAATTATAGTATTTACACCCCTCAAAAAAAAAACTGTAATTTGTAAATCCACACGAGATATATTTTGAAAATTTTCATCTTCTATATTTAAATAATTTTATTGATGAGTGATTTTATTTTTCTCCTTTATAAATAATATATGATATAAAAAACATTTAATAAATTTATATACTGAAAGTTTCGTGCGACTTAATCTTTTTTTCAAAATTATGTAACTCACCTCATACTGATGACAGGGGGGGGGGGGGGTATTCTAACTTCCTGGAGCAGAAAATAATAAATCATTGATTTTTCTGATTAAAAAATATTCGATACTGAAAAGGAATCTTTATATAGAAAGCTGAAGTGCTTAAATAATTAAGGGTTGGGAAGTGATGTAAATCTTTCCACAGCATATTATCATGTTGAATAAAAAACCAAGGTCGTCATCTATTTTACATTTTCTTGCCATTGTTTGATAATTAAGTTAAGTAGTATACTTTATCATGGCTGCAAAGATAATCAAACTATGCTTTCAACATTAACTAATCCAGATTAAGGGTGGTAAGTGTCTTCCTTTAAAAATATAGGAAAAATTCACATGATTTAAACAGCTGTGATGTCATCAAGTAATAAAAATTTCTTACGTAAGATCCCTTTTGACACTTTCATCCCTGGTTGTTTCAAGTTCTTACGTATAAAAAAAACTTAATTATCTTAGAAAATCTTAAATTGTTTGTATCAAGAAAACGGGCTGCTTGAGTTATCTTCTTTGCCCAACTGTTCATGCCTCTCACCGAGTAGTTTGTGATAAGATAAGGAAGAATGAAAAAAGAAAAAGGAGATTGTAAACAGATAGATTTTGATTGCTCTAGATAGATTATCCATTATGGGATCCTATATCTATATGTCTTGCAGTTTTGCATGCCAGTGTGCTCTTCGTAGGAGAAGTCGTCGAAATAATCTCTTCACTATGATTATAATTCCTTTATTTTTATGCTCAAAGTTCATGCCCTCGAATATGGATTTCTTTTGCCTGTTCGGGGTTGTGGGCAAAAGTTGTGATTGCTTGCGGCTGAGAAAAGTTCAGGTTTCCGAAGAGTGACCTTTCAGGGGAAATGTTACTCTTCTTTTGATCGTTCTATTGACGCATCGACGGTTTATCAGCACATAAAGGAAACTCTGAAAAATAATATGCTTTATAAATAAATTATTTCTGATTGAATTATCTTTTTACCAGATTTTTAAAATGCAGTCACTGAACTCTCCATTATTGTCTTTGATTGCGTAATTCAGATTGTACGTTCATGCATTTATGTGGTTCATTCGCAATATATACAAAGTAGCTTAATACCCGTGCTTCGCTACGGAATACATTTAGGATAATTACAATTAAAAAAATAATGAAATTGCTTTTTAGAGGATTTCCTTATAAAGAATATTTTTTGTTTCTTCATTGGGCGGAACCAATATTACCAGGTTTGTCTGCAAACTTACGCGTGAGCAAGATACGTAAAACTGACTGTGGGAGAAACAATTTTCTCTTAAATCTACGCCAGCGTATTTTAATGTTTGGCCTTGAGACTTGCTTATCGTCATGGCGAAGCATACTTTGAGGGGAAATTGCAGTCTATTAAAGTCAGAGGGGAGGTCATGGGTAGCAGAGGAATGCGTGGCACGAACATTTTTTTCTCTTTGAGCACACCCGGTTAAAATATTGTCTTCGATTAATTTTATGTAGGGCTTGTAAACTAGTGCCATTACACAGTTTCGGTGGGTTTAAATTCGAAAGAGTATTACGGGTAGGATCTCTCCGCAAAAAGAGCTTATGGTATGGAAGACCCGGGGGTTTAAAGGAATTACAAACTCTACTGAGATAGTTAACGGCATTATCTGAATTACAGGCAGTGTCTATCGACTTGTAGACCATTTCTTCACCTCCAAAGGACTTTAGCAACATGTCATTAATGAACGCAGCTTGATCGTTTTTTGGAGTCAAAACGGCCCTTTCGCAAAACCATTCTACAGGCTTGTTCTGTATTTCAGCAATGCCTGGATAAATCTGATCTTTCAGTTCCTGGATGGTAGTCACTAATTTGAATTAAATTCTTAAAAACTTCCATCTCAATTAGTCTAGTGGTTAAATTTTATCTTTTACTGTATTTTAATACTTTTTTGTCAGTTTATTTCGTTGTTATGCACCTGACGATAAATTAATTTAAAGTACCAGGAAAAGAAACCCCGTGATCAGCTTTTAATAAATTAAATTCTAAAAATTAATCTTTAAAAATTCACCAAAAATCAGAAAATGAAGGTAAATATTCGAAAAAGATTTCATTTTAAAGGAATTTTTATGATCTTTCTCGTGATATAAATTTTAAAATCCTCAAGTTGTTATTTTAAATACAAACTTTAAAGAATGGTTACAAAACAGCTTAAAATTTTAATTTTTAAAAAATCTAAGAAGAATTTTTCAAACAATCTCTCTTAGTGCACCCCTACACTATAAGACGAAACGCCATGCAAAATTTCAGCCCTTTAGGTCCAGCGGTTTTGGTCTGTGCGTTATCTGCACTCAGTCAGTTTACGGAACTGTTTTATATATATAGATGAGTATTTAGCGTAGATTGCGCTAATTTCTTCGTTAGCTAAGGACATGAATAGGATTTTGTTTCTCCTATAATGAATGTGTTCAGGATAATTTTATGGTAAAGTTTCAAACTTGAGTAGATGTTTTCTGTGACCATTTCTTTACCCTTTTTACACCAATTGAAAATATTTCAGAAAAATGTATTTTTATATTGCTAAAGGAAACAACTATATCACAAAAAAAAGATTAATGTAAATCTATTAGTAAAATCTGTGTAATTTTTGGAGATAGACTCAATTTTCAAAACATTATAAAACAGTAAAATTGTATTAAAATAGAAGAGATACAGAGGGGGGGATAAACTCGTGCATACAAGTCTTTTAAATTTATGTGAGCATCAACTCAAGGTATCAAAATAATGATTAAAAAATAGTTTATTACAGAAACAGAAATAAAATCCCGGCGTCAAACCGTATGAATAATTAAGTTATCAAGTGTGAAACCATAGAAATACGAATTTCAGAAAACTACTTTATAACATTTCTATGAAATGAACTACTGTCAAGAAGATAGATAAAAGAATCCATTTTATAAAGCAATTATAGTCTTGCTGTGAAGAAAGGTGATTTACGCGGATAAAACCAAGTAAACAATAAACGCCTAAGCCTAGAATATAAAGCTAGCGAGAGAGGGTTAAACCGAAGGTCCAAAATTTCCTATCTTAAAAATTTTTTGTTATTTATTAGAAAAACCTTCATCTGTAAATGCGATATCCAAACCTTCGGTCATAATATCCGTTAGATATTAATTGCATCTGTTATTGGAAGGATCCAGAGTTTAAACAGTTAATCACCTTGATTTTAATTTCACTTCTAAATCGCTATGGATAAGAAAAAGAAGCAAGGTAAGACGGTGATCTGTTTCTATCCATTAAAATTTTATTATCATTTTTTTATAACAGCACCCTAAATAATTGACTTGAGAAAAACCTCGTCTAACTGCTCACATAAATTTTTCTGTGATAGGGCCTTTGCCCACTCCATGTTCTGCTATTACCTTTGACTTTAGATCAAAAATATTTAAAATTGTTTAAGAGAAAAGTTTTGCCACAATCATTTATTTAATAATAAAAAGTACCTCTTTAATTTATGTAAACTTAATGAGAATGTCATCAGTTGTATCAATACAAGATTCTTTTTTATTGCTATTTACCTAGCTTGTCTCAGCGAGAGCTATATTAACATCAAGTGAATTCAAATGCATGAATGCGAATCTATGCAATTGATTTGTAACCTCCTCCTGACACTTTAATGCAGTTAAGGCAACTGGCGTTGGGCTGATAATCGGGTGTTGACCCATTACAAGTTCTGATTTGGATTATCATTATATTACATCTTAAAATAGACAAGCTATCATTGTAAAATTAAATATTGTATTGTAGTGTAGTGGCTTCAAATGACATATTTTATATTGATATACTCTTTGATCCAGAGGATTTATGCTTTCGCCCTCCGTTTTGATCTACTTATTGCATTTATCTTAAAGCCTACATTTGAGTTACAAAAGGAATTCTTTTCAACGCTAAGCATCGCACTTGTCAAAGTATTTAATAAATCATCACAGCCTATTTGTTAAGAATCTTTGATGTTGCGAATGTTCGTGCACAAGGAAAATTCACTCCTAAAATCTCATTTTTGAAGAGTGAAATTTTGTTCTTTTTTCTCTCCAGGTTAATTAAAGATATATTTCTTATACAGCTCATATTCAAAATATAGAAGACTATTTAGAACTTATTGTTGATTAAACTTATTTATTATCTTAAAATTAATATCATTTTTGAAAAGATTAATTGAAAAAAAAATATTTTGAAAAGTCAAAATATTAGAATATTTATTCAAGTGGTTCAAAATATTAGAATATTTCACATTAATTCTCCTTTAATTATCACCAATTCATAACTGGTGGGATCATTGATTAAATTCAGATGATTTTATTTAAAATCAGTATTCTTTTTGCAGTTTGTTTGCTTTTTCGTCTTAAAAGGGGTCGTGTGAGTGATATTCCTGAATCTATTAAACTTCGTATGGTTGATTTGTATCGGCACGGTAAAATCAATGTTATATAGCGAATTATTTACATTGTTCGGAATCAAGCGTTAGTAAATACTAACACAATATTAAAAAAATGGAAAATTTCAAAATAATCGCCGAAATGGCGGCCGAAAACCAAAAACATCTGCTAGAGATAACAGGAAACTGAAGCGTATAGTTTAAGAAAAACCATTTTAAAAGTGTGCGATTCTTGCACCGAAAATGGAAAGAAGAAGGAGTTGAAGTTCTAAATCGACAACATTAAGACGTCTCCATAAATTTAAGTTGAATCTCGTTGTACCGAAAACAAAACCTCTCATGACTGCAAACAAAAGCGCATAAGATTGAATATGGTGTAAATCAAGACGTTTACGGAGCGAAGAAGATTGGAAAAAAATATATTTAGTGATGAAAGTATGTTTTGTGTTTCATATGGTAATCAAGGTATTCGGTTTAGAGAATGAAGCAAGAAGAATTTGATAAAGAATGCCTTAAACGTTCGGTAAAATTTGCTGCTAGTGTCATGGTTTGGGGTTGTATGAGCGCAGAAGGACCTGGAAAGTTATGCATCGTCTACGAAAAAGGTTAACTCTCAGGTATATCAAGAAATTTGGAATATTACATGATTCCATCATCAGAAGATTTATTTGAAGATGATTTCATCTTTCAACAAGAATTTAGCGTCACCGCATACCTCGGTGTCACCTAAGAATTGGTTCCGCCAACGTAACAATTAAGTACTTCCTTGTCCACCAAACTCACCAGACATAATCCATCGAAAACTTATGGGGTATAATGAAGAAAAAACTCCAAAGAAATCCTCCTTCAAGTAAAAATGAGTTAGTGGCACGTATAAAGTCTATTTGGCTAATATTTGATAGAATGTTACAAATACCTTGTATATAGTATGCAAGATCGATTGTACACTGTATTAAAGCTAAAGAGGATGCTAACAAAATATTAACTACCATTACTTCATATTCATAAGGTAATATTTTGGCGTAAATAAAATATTCTAATATTGTGAACCAATCTAAATTTTATGCCTAATATTTTGAGTGTTTCAGAATGCTGTTGTATACCTAATTTATTGATTTTATGTTTTGTAAAATGTTACATCTTATCTAAAACCTTCCAGATTTAATTTATACGAAATTAATTGCATTTACTTAGTATCAAAAATAAATAAATAGAAAATAATTTCTTTCTTATTACTTTTTCTCAATTTATCTAATATTTTGAATCTGAGCTGTATAAGGGGAAATTGTGACGGGCTATTTCGATGGTTATTGTAAACCTTCGTGATTTACTGACATTTAAAACTATTTTCTTTGTAATCCGAGGTCTAACTTTTGTTTCCGAACCTCGAGTACTTAACCAACTAAACTTTTTGCAGTGAAGGAAAGAAGGGTCAATTTCAAAGGATCAAACTCCCTCTGAATTTTTTTTAAGGTTTTGTCTTGTGAATAAGTATTTATTTTTTTACTTAATCATTTGACGCTGTTGATTTTTGTTACCTCTATAAATACTTTTTTATAAAGGTCATTTTCAAATGGATCCATTAGTGTTCTCTCCAACGAAAATTTGTAACGACTTAAATACAGGGTGGTCATAAAAAACTTTGCCGCTATATGGACCTCTAGTGGCTGTTCCGTTCAAAACGATCGAGATTAGATTTCACATATAGTTATTCAGCTGTATGAGCTCGGAATTTTTGTGAACGGCAACCAAGTGGCGGCTCACGGTTACGGTTATAGGTACAGAACTCGAAATTTTTCGAAGGTCAACGCCCACTTTCTCCCGTCGCAAAATGCTCAGTGCATGAGGAAACCCCTAAAGAGCGTTAGAACGGTATGTGTATGACCAAAAAACGGACGCGTTATGCAAGCACAAAAAACAGCTCTGCGAACGGCCTACAAAAACACGATTGGGACCCACGGGGGAAATTCGCATACGACAGAGGTAAAGTGGAGTGATTTCACCAATCACTGAGACAACACCTATCGGACAAAGGAACCTTGATTTGGATTACATATTTTCCACATGGGTGCATCATAGGCCGTTCGCAGAGCGGTTTTTTTGTGAGTGCAATAATGCGTCCGTTGTTTGTGATACACGTACCATTCCAACGCTCTTTAGGATTTTCGCAATGCGCTGAGCATTTTGCGATGGTAAAAAGTGGGAGTTGCCATTCGAAAATTTGAGTTTCTGTACCTATAACCGCAACCGGTGAGCGCCACTTGGTTGCCGGTTCGCAGAACCCCGAGCTCATACTTCTGAATAACTGTATCTGAAAATCTCATCTCGATCGGTTGAACGGAACAGCCGCTAGAGGTCAATATATCGGCAAAGTTTTTTTATGACCACCCTGTATAACGACTTACTCTCACAGAGTTACGACTTTCAAATCTCATTCTCAGCAGACTGTAGTTCAAAGATGTCTGTGTTATTTTCAAAATCATTAGAATAAAAAAAAAATTTAAATATAATTATACTTTATGTAAGTATTTCTACTTCCCTTTTGCTTTATGGCCTATCTATTTATGCTAGAAAGTTAACTCTAGAAATCTCATATACTATATGTAATATTTTAAACATAATTAAAAACAAACATTTCAGACGTAATTAAGCTCTTTGGGAAGTACTTCTATTTATCTCTGAAGGAACTAAATAATATAAGTACTTAGTTCCTACTTCCTTGTAATCTTCTTAACAACTCGGTACTGTCACTTTCACATGAGTGTGTAATAATGAGTTAAATCTATCTTCGAAGAGAAATCTTCCTTTCTCTGCTTAGTAGTAGGGTAAACAGCTCATAAATCAAAAATGTTCATCCTCTGAAGAGCCGATGACATAACAAATGATATGGTCTTTGAAAATACTGTAACATGTGTGATGATTGTAGGATAATGTTTAGATAGTGATTATGGATGCAAAATTGATCAACAAACTGCACGTATTTAAGTTATAGGGACGGATGCATGTTTTTTTAACATTAACAAAGAACGTCTAAAGCTGTTTTTTAGAAGCAACTATCAATTAAAATGTTTTAAAAATTATACATGCCATTTTAATGTTTCAATTAGTCATTTGAAAACTTCTTTTTTTCCCATGAGAGACATTTATATTATGTGGACCCAAAAGCTATGAAAATACTCATCTGTGTTTTTTTCTCTTTTCTGTATTCCCCAAAAACCTCATTTCTCCAAACAAATTGTTTTTCTAATTCAAATACTCTCTCTTATACTTGAATGAATTAAATAGATGGGATTTGGCAGAATGGACTCGCACATTTCTGAAGGTCATTGGTAAGGGAATGTTGGGGTAATGCGACTCGGGAGGTGGCAACAGCTCGGGCGGATTTTCTAGTATCAACAGACACCATGGTTGGTCCGGTGAACCTCGATATTGAGTTCGTTATCGAGGCGTTCTTTAAAAGCAAAGATTCTGTAACCGTGACACAGAGGGCATTTAGAAGGCGCTTCGGCCTCTATGCAGATGATACCGTCCAGAATTGAAAAACAGTCCTGAGATGGGTTACAAATGAGAGAGCAATAGGGATGCGACAATCGATGTCGAATTTTTTCAAAACATCGATTTATTGAAGCCGATTTTTTTAACATCGATGTTTTGTGCTCGATGTTTTACGTTGTCTCGATATTTTTTTTTAATGAAAATGTACCATAATAAAAAATATTAACCACTTAGCATAATTTTCCCACTTAGTAAATGTAAGTTTGAATTCTGAAAAGGACGAATACAAAAGGGGAAACGATTAGAGACAAATGGCAATGAACAACCAATGAATAATAATTATATGCCCCAATAGCCCCAATAATTGTTATTTACAGTAAAGAAAAAATAAGCTTGTTCAGTTTCCCCCATACGTTGGTTTTGCATCAGTACTTCAAATTGGAGTAAATATATGTAATTTTCTTTTGTATTATTTAATATGAAAATAAAAGATTTTGTTAATATATTCAATAATTTCTTCCTCAATTTTCTGGTAAAAGTAATAAAATGTGTAACGGAAATTCAGCGATATGCGCTGACTCTAGCAACCAAGTTTTTGTCATTTGTGTCAGCCCAACCTGAGAGTAAAATCCCCCCCCCCCCTCCATGACTAACCGAAGTAACATTAATCTTAGAGGTTACTAAACCAATTTTAAAAAATAGAAGTTCATAAACATCGATGTTTAAAAACATCGATGGTTTTGGGGCGATGTTTTATTAGCATCGATGCTTTAATATTGAATATCGATGTTTCAAAACATCGATGTTTCAAAACATCGATGTTTTGATGTCGATGTCACATCCCTAGAGAGCAAGTGAGTCTGCTTTACCAAGGAAACCAAGTGTTCGTCCTCGAAACATTAGAACACCTGAAAATATGCAAAAGAGTCCGTGAGTCCGCTATTCGTGTGGAAGTTGCCACCATTGCCCCTGTAGCGTCACGACAAATGGTTAAGGTGATTCTCTGAGGCGTTGCTAAAAAATACTACTATGGGATCCATAACAAAGTAAGGCAGAGTCCTAAATAACATGCGAAGCCAATTTTTAAAAACAGAAACTTAACAAGTAGATTTATTTACAAACAGAAAAATTTAACATTTGAGGTTACAACATATTCAACTAAATCCCGTGTAGATTTACCCGCACGATCCAGGACCCATTCCCGGCCCAAAAACACAGGAGCCTAGAAAAAAAAACACGTCTACACTGCGCGGAATCTATGAAGCGTCTCCCTTGAATGTCTGGATTTTCAGCCGGGGTGGGGGGCCGGCAGATTATCGGCTGACAGCGCTGAGTGCCGAAACTTTATCGCCCGCCGAATGTCACTCGCATGAAGTTATCGCTAAGAGAAAGGCAGCTTTATCACGGGGGTGAGACTATTTTCGGTTTTCCAAACAGTTATCCGCACCACTTGTTAGGGAAACTGCCCAATAAACACACAGCTGTGTTTCGTGAAATCTGTGAGGTCATGGGAAAAAATAACCCCATACTGGTAGTACGCTACAGCTCCTCCATGCTCCAGGAAACTTTTTCTTCGCAGAGGATAAAGTTGGTTCGTCGAACACACGTGAGCACAAGTGGCACAGTTTGTGCACCGCATACAGAAGAGTTGACGCAAGATCACATAAACAGCACCACTCTTAACACCCAAGTTGCAAACAAAATTAAACAAAGCACATAACCAAAAATTTTGAAAATTTAATAACCTATTAAATTCGCGTTCAGTGCATTTATTTGTACGGATATCATTCTAAATAAAAACACTTAAATTCCATAAATGAATATTCATTCACTGATAAGAAACAAAATAATACTAATAAACACTTAAATACACATACCAAAATACAACAATTATATACCTTTCTATTGCATGAAAAAAATCATTTAATAACACATACAAGCAATATAAGGTAAATCAACCTCCTGTGTATTTAATCTGGATTTCAACATGGGCTATCCACTTACTAATAATTACAAAATACAAAAACATGATGCCCATATGAACCACAGGTGGATGCATAGTGCAACTCATTCCAGGCTTACAACCCGAAACGAAATACAAGTCAATCAAATTCTCTCCCGCCCTATCTACCTCCGAAATCAACTCTTTGCACTTTCTCATGACCTCTCCTGACTGTTCAGTTCCTAACCCGAAAGAAAAACCGGAACTCTCAGCATTGGGTAATTTGGCCCTTGCAGGTAACCCTGATCTCTTAACCGAAATTCCAGCTTCTGAAACAACCACTGAATTCGCCATCTCTATCTCTATCGCTGTCTCCTCTCCCAAATTCCTTTCTAAACTTAACACCCTTTTACTCTCATGTTCTCCATATTCTCTCATATCCTCTAGTCCCTTTTCTATTCCGAAATTTTCTAATTCTCCCGTGATCACTAACAATTCTCCTAAGTCTTCGTTTTTGTCTTCCAAACGTGAGTCGTGTTCATCGGGTTCATCGACCTCCTGCCTTAACAGTAAATTTTTCTTCCTTTCCCCGCCACTCTGCTGGCCTTTCTCAGATACCCCCGAATGTTTTCAAAACACAGCAAGCTTACTCCTCCATTTTCCTCTATCGTAAATTTTCCCGCCTGGGTCTGTTCGACCGTAATTCTTACGGGGGAATTTTGTCCCCCCCCCCTCTGTCCGTGTTCGGACTCCGAAACCATCTCAGTCCCACGTTCCCCCGATTGCAAAACCTCCCGCACTACGCTCCCCTTCTCTGCATTCTTGAAACTGTAAACCAATACCTCCTTTCCCTCCGCACAAATTCTCGGAGCAGGGTCCGCTCCACGACTGTTTTCACAGCAAAAATCTACCTCTTTCTTCTCGGACTGAGAACCTATTTTTCCCTCGGACGGCTTTACCGCTTGCGAAATATCTGCAGAGTTTACTTGACTATTCTTCCCCTTTTCCACTTGCTCAGAATCATAATTCACTGTTTCCCTTACCGTATTCTGGGAATATTCTGGGGTCGCCAAACGGGCCTGATACATAATCTGTAATTGTTGTAATTCGAGAGCTCTATCTTTTTCCTGTTTCTCCATAGCCAAAATCCTATCTCTTTCCTCTTTCTCTCTGTTTTCTCTTCTTCCAGTAACCTATCTTGCATAATGGTCTCAAGAAGACCCCTAAGAAATTTCTCCTCATAATTTGGACTACTCTCTATTAATTCTTTTAGATGGATTATTAATGCATCTGGGGCGGGCTGTTGACCCAACCTCATTGCCAAAATTTTCAAATCTGCTTTTCTCCCCCTGCTTAGGTAATCCATTTTTACACACTGTATCAATCACAAATTTATAAGCACAAATCAGGAAAATAAAAAAAACTCCAAATAACTAAAACACCTTCAATTAAATTTTCTTTGTGAAACCAAGTATTTTACAACGGACTCATACACATAAACAAAATACCAAAAATTTCATATATAACACTTAGCTTAACTTTTCAACAATGCAATAATAACTTTTCCAAAATCAAAACATTAGTTTAACCCTTTTAACCTTCGATAACACACAAAAAATACTTCTACACAGCAAGCTATACATAAAAATACCCTACATAGCAAGTCGTTAATTTATCGTTTATCCCGCTACTATAATTGAGATATACAGCTTGTATATTTTCCACAAAGGCAAAAGTTTAGTCAATCCTTTTTTTAAAAAAAAACTCAATTAATAACAAAGTAGCAAACGTTATCAACACTTATACCGCTATAAGCATTAACCGGAATATACAGTTTGTATATCCAACCCACAAAGGCACTAGTTTAGTTGACCTTTGGAAACAATTAGAACCTTCTAATTAGCAGCATTAGTTAACGTACAAAAACTCTCAATACATGCTTTAAAAAATGATCGAGAGAAAAACAATACCACTGTATCTATTTTTTATAAACAAACAGTTTGCAACAGGTAGCTTACGCACAAATATAACAAAAACTCAATAAGAACTGTTTCAAAAAAATTATCGAGAAAAAAAATACCACTTTTATCTATTTTTTTTAAACAAACAGTTTGCAACAGGTAGATTACCCACACATATAAAAAAACTCAATAAGAACTGTTTAAAAAATTATCGAGAAAAAAATACCATTGTATCTATTTTTTTAAAACATTTTAAACAATACAATCAGGGTAGTTTTACCCTCCATAAGAATTACTACCACTTCATACAGCAACATCGCTAGTAAGCAATTCACACGTTATATATAACAAAATACAAAACACTCTATTTTTGTCCCAACAAAACAATTGCACTGATATGTATTTTTCCAGCAATTCATCACAACTTAAAATTATTTCCGAAAAATACCTATCCAAAAAAAACAATGCAACTTTGAGTATCTAAAAGCAGTACTTACAGCTTTTTGCAGGCAACAGCGCAAGGGTCGTCTCACAACACAGCCCACACTGTTGACACTTTCACTTCTAGAAAATCTTGACCGCAACACGAATCCACACAAAAACGAAACTGCATCAGACGGAGAAACACTCTCAATTTCACTGCACCGGGGAAAACACGGGGATCAAAAACCCCTGAAAACACCCCTCTTCGAGAAGAAATTCATTCTTGACCGCACCATTTACAACGAAGGAGCATCGGGGGCTACTCACTCCCTTCTACCTCGACGCTGGGTCGATGACCTCACGCTGAAACTTCCACGGAGAAACGCAGTCACTCCCCCGGAAAATATGAAGGGGTTGCAAATTCGCATACCGGACTTTCAAAACGGATAACGGATCCCATCCGCTGATCACCAATTAAGGGTAGCTGTGGCGTCACTGTAAGTAGGTAAGGTGATTCTCTCTGAGGCGTTGCTAAAAATTACTACTATGGGATCCATAACAAAGTAAGACAGATCCTAAATAACACGCGAAGCCAATTTTTAAAAACAGAAACTTAACAAGTAGATTTATTTACAAACAGAAAAATTTAACATTTAAGGTTACAACATATTCAACTAAATCCCGTGTAGATTTACCCGCACGATCCAGGACCCATTCCCGGCCCCAAAACACAGGAGCCTAGAAAAAAACACGTCTACACTGCGCGGAATCTATGAAGCGTCTCCCTTGAATGTCTGTATTTTCAGCCGGGGTGGGGGGCCGGCAGATTATCGGCTCTTCTTAGTGCAGCTCTTCTTAGTGCCGAAACTTTATCGCCCGCCGAATGTCACTCGCATGAAGTTATCGCTAAGAGAAAGGCAGCTTTATCACGGGGGTGAGACAATTTTTGGTTTTCCAAACAGTTATCCGCACCACTTGTTAGGGAAACTGCCCGATAAACACACAGCTGTGTTTCGTGAAATCTGTGAGGTCATGGGAAAAAATAACCCCATACTGGTAGTACGCTACAGCTCCTCCATGCTCCAGGAAACTTTTTCTTCGCAGAGGAAAAAGTTGGTCCGTCGAACACACGTGAGCACAAGTGGCACAGTTTGACTTAAAGACTAATCAGTCGTTCTCTTTCTTTCTTTTTACTTATATCTGAAGAACGTGTGTGCGTATATATAAAATTGTAAATTGACGTATACTTAAAAAATATATTACTTCCTAAAACTAATATTTGCAAGTTTGTTGCCTCTTTTCCTCTCTGCTTTTACTCAGAAAAAAAAGTTTACTTCATGCATTTAAAAAAACAGTGATGTATTGTTATTTAATAATAACTTTCATAGGAGATTCATCAACATTATACCTTACTGCCAAAATTATTATTATTACCAAACCATTATACTCAAACTGGTTATACCATAGATATCGGTGATATAAAGTCGTCGAAGTGGCATAAGAAGGAAATTCTGCCGGTATGCGTATAGTAATAAAGAGCATTTCTAAAAGAATAATCGGAAAAGACTCTATTCGATAGATTTTAAAAGGGGATGATGGTCATAACTTTTAGTAATCATTAGGAAGGAAGGCCACGTAAGGGAACTGTCCAAGGTTATTATAATAACTGTTCAATGTTTAAGCAGTTTTCATAGTTTATAGATATTAGGCCTCTAGCAAAGACCAAATCTAAGCACATCAAGATCCGGTGCTGTGATTGGGTTATGGACATGTGAGCTAAAAGAAGATTTGGAAGATTTGTTCAAGACAACAAACGAACAACAGCTTATCGTATTACAGATAATTTGAAACAGGGAGTATGTGTGATGGCCTATCAGAGAGCACAATCCACTGCGTTCCGTCGTGAGGTCTACAGATATAGAAAACTATTCGGAAGTAATTGCTATCTACTGTGAAATAGCGAAACATTTTCAGGCTCAGATGAACATGAAATCTCGTCAGAGAAAAGTGGAAAAGAGTCACGAGGCCTGATGAATCTTATTTTCAACAACACCGGCCATAGAGAAAGGATAGAATAAAGAGAATCCAGCATAAAAGCATCCTACTTGGATTGTCACGATTTTTAAGCAGGCGGAGGTAGTAGCGTTGGGGTTTAAAATACGTATCCTCAGAAGTGTCTCTCCCTTCTTGTGAAAAGAAAAATAAGCCTAAAGCTATTTAAATATCGCTACCAGTCAGGTATTCTTGGTTATGTTTAGGGTTCCTCCCAGAGGAGATGGATACATCTAATTCAGCAGTCAACATTGCATAAATCGCATATCACGAGATTGGTCCGAGGAACATGAATGAAATTTTGTTACTTTCTGTGACTTCTTCCTTTATCGGATCTCAATCTAACCGAGCAATCGAGGAACAATTTCGAAAGTAACCAAAATGGGTGGATCTGATTTTGTCAAATATTCAAAGCGTTTAGGTTAAATGCTTAAGTTAAAGATTTAGAGATATTTAGAATAGCGTTGACACATCATGATGCTGAATGATGCGACATGAAACACTACAGGGATCTTAGAATTTACGAAACAGATGGTTGAAATAATTTAGGCATTAAGTTTATAAACGGTAGGAGAGATTTATGTATATAATTGTTTTTAAAATATATTTTCAACTCAATTTTAAAATTAATCTCGGAGTTTAAATTCTGCCCGTTGCCTCTACTGCCATCACAAAAAAGTGAGTGGAGAATGGCCGCTTTGTATTGTTGAAACTCAGTTCGCAAACTGGCATATATATGTGAAGAGAACGAGGCTGAACTTTTGTTCCTGTAAATTCTATTATAGTATTCCTTAAGCCTTTATTCAAGGTCAGCCTTCAATATCCATGAAATAGGAGCAACAAATTTTGTAAATCCAAGAACTTCAGAAAAAGGCATGATATATAAAGCTTATTTGCTGCATTTAGAAAATAATGTGAATATGAAGCATTCAACAAAACAAGTAAAAAGAATTAATGATATGGGCATGTTAATAATAAGATCTTAGAAAATTTTATAACAGTGGTCTGGCGAGTGTAGATTTCACACCTATATCTCTAAGCCTCGAGGCCGGTATTCTACCACCTTATTTTCAGCGACTACCTCATATATTTCTCCCCTTTTTCTTTTTTAATGCCAGAGATATATGATGCTCTTCTGTGCAGGCTTATTTGTTGATATTTTTCAATCATTCGAGAATGCTGAATCTTTTATCTCGAGTAATATTTGATATATTCTTCCCAGAACTCTCAATTTTTTAACTCTATTTCTCAGTTCAATCTCTTTTCTACTTGAATTCGATAAAGCAGGTTTTTGGCCTCCCTCCTTTTTAATTTCTTTATATATTATTTTTTCACACTGAAGTTTTGAAATATGATTGACTAATGACTCATTATCCTCCTTTCCAATGGTCGGTCTGCACTGTAACGACCATTCGCCAGGACCTGAGTTGAACCTGGATCTCTTTATCTTGCGCTGACGTTCTCGCAACTGATCGGTCCAGATTATGTGAGGATCTCTCAGTTTTTGTTTTAAAATCCAGTTCTTCACAAATTCAGTTTTTCGACTTATGTACCGTCATCTGGGTTAACTTTGGCTTTTGCGGGTAACTTTTGCCCAACAAACGAAAAAGATTGTATATGCTATATCTAGACAAAGGAGAGTGATTATCACTTATTTATTACAAGGGCCAATAGGTGGGTTAAATATAATAGGTATAATAAGTATAGAGGTATATAGGTATATAGGTATAATATAATAGGTTTGTTGGTCCAAACCTATTATAATACACCTAAAAGGAAAAACTATAAGTTACCTGCAAAGGCCAAAGTTACCTAGTTGACGGTAGCAGTGCTATGATTACACTCTGTTGGAAGATGAAATTAAAAAATATGGAGGGAACTTAATTAATAATCCAAAAGAATTAAGATTTCAATGGAATTGGATATCAAAAAATATGAATTTTAATTTATTAAAATTACTAAAGTTCTTGTAGAGCTGTTTTTACTGTTAGGAATATCTCAATTTTTAATCTTTAGAAATTAATTTTCAGGCATAATTTCGTAATTATTTTTATTATTTAATGGGATAAGGTACTAACAATACTACTTTATTTCTTAAGTCAAATTTTTGAAAGTAATATTATTATCTTAATTCAACTTACATACATAGTTTTCCACTAAGGTAAAAATATTTTTACGTTTTTCCAGGCAAATAATTTGTAAGCAAGAAATCATTCATGCTTAACTCCTGATTAGATACTTACTTGAAAGGTTTACTAAGATTCATTTCTGAATATCTTAGATTACATAATTAGAAAGAATGAGCCGGAGGGTTATATCAGTTCGTTACGGATTGTTGTTTTACGGATGATATAACTTTGATTTCCTTATCTTAATCGTCTAAAAATGTCATATTATGAGTATTGCTTGTATAAAAGTTTTGAAACACCTCTGTGTGAGTAATTTATCGCATTAGTCGTTGTTTTAAGTTTTTTAACTTGAAGTTGTAATTTTTAAACGACAATGGTTAATTCTCAAAATGTTCGCCATATTTGAAACATTAGAAGATTATAGGAAATTTGAAAAAAAAATTATTCTTAGCATTTGAATATGTTGCATTTTGAAATATACATAAAATTTAAATATTTACTTCATTATAACTGTACAGAGATAGCATATTAATTTTAACCAAAATTCATATTCAAAATCTTATAATTACTTCCAATTTATATTAAGCCCTCGTGAAAATAGCATGCTTTAATTCATTCTTATAACAGTTAGTCTAATGAATCTTCTTAAAGATTTCAGTTTAACCCTCAAACGGTCCGATGGAGGTCGGATCAGACCCAAGAGTGTGTATTCCCCCTCTCGTACTCTCCCCTCTCATTGCAAGAGATCGAGTTGACAAGGACCCCTACCAGATAGACCTACTAGACCGCCCTAATACATATAGAAATAAGTAAATACGAGTGTCTTTGTTGAAAAACGTTATTCATGATCATTAGTAATTTTTTTTTTTTAGATTTTTAAATTTTTTATTTCGATTCTGAAGGCCAAAAATGTCAGTATATATTATTTTTTACATTTTTGTGCTCGGAAAGTTGGTTTCACTAACTTCAACAAACTTCACTAACAAAACTAGGCATTTTTTATTCCGATTTTGAAGGAAAAAAATGTCAGTATATATTATTTTTTACATTTTTGTGCTCGGAAAGTTGGTTGCACTAACTTCAACAAACTTCACTAACTTAACTTCACTATCAAAACTAAATTACATATTAGACCTAATATATACAACAGTCTATGTAAATGCCAGAGAGATTTTCTTTGTTTAGCAAAATTACAATTCGGTGGTCACTTTTTATACAAAAAGGTTTTTATTTTATGTAAAATATTATCAATAATTGTTATTATAAACAAAAATTCTTATTGTGTACTTATTTCTACCAAAAACCTCATCAAAAAAGACATCGGGTCGGATTCGACTCGACCGTACCATCTATTTTGTCTCAAACCACTGTTCCGTTTCAGTGTTAAATAAAAGTTTGAGGCATATTAACTCAAAATAATAAATCTTTCCCACAGAAAGCTCATTGCAGATATTTGTTTCAAACAAAAATCGACTTAGTTGAAGATGTCGTGAACAAAAGTATAAAAGTATAATCAATTCCTTAATACTATTATTATTTTGGCTTTATATGTCCTTTTTTTGTTGCTCGAATTTTTTAATTTTTGTTGAGAATTTCATATTTATATGTATTTTTCGTTCCTTGGTAAAATTTAAAAAGTGAAACAGGGGGAAAAAATATGTCCTATTGCATTACTACAATTTGTTACTAGACAGAAAGAACTTAATAATCATTCGTTACGATGAAACGTAAACTTTTCTGCTCTGATTCTTTAAAATGTGTTGCTACGAGTTCCATGGCAATGCTTAGAATAAAATCAAACCACACTCGAAGCAAAAGAAGCATGTTTTTTTTCGAATTAGCGACATATATTTCAACAGATTTTGTCCACTACTAAATGATAAAAATAGATTTAAAAAAGCATATTATCGGTGAAAGAAAAATGAAATAACTCTTCCATATATAGAAGGCTGAAAGCAACGAAATAACCTAATTTTTGAGCGTCATCGCAGAAGAATGCGTTACGGTATGATCCGAAAGACGCTTTGTTACCGAAATAGTATCTTTTAATTGTTTCTAATAGTTGTCAGAGTATGTAATGTCAAAAAATGTAACAAATAAAAAACGAACAATGCGCCAATGATGAATTACACTATGCATCATTAAATCAGGGCGGTTCAATGTGAGATGACAACTTTTCATGCCTAAGGAATGTCATTTTTGAAACATTTCTTTTTTATAGTATTTGTCTGCATATATCAACATCCCAGTCTAAAACGTAAAGAACTCTGCTATACTTTGCGGTAATTTATAAATGGCAAACAACACTTCAATTTTATCAGCAACGTTACATATATATTGTTTTAAATTTACAGATTCCCCTTTTTTTGTTATTTATACAAAATATATAAACAAGCTCCTTCAGTATTCTTGAACAATAGCTATTCTTATAAGGCAAGATGTTCTTTCAGAGAATTTCTCTATTTTCTTGTTGAACATATTTAAATAATGTAGATACATTAAGCGAACTCAGCCAAGAGCGACGACGTGAAACGGTCGTACTTACTCATATGGATAGCTGTGAGACGATAAGGATGACAAAATAACAACTTGAATATCTTTAGCACACAATATTTCGACTAATTTTATCATTTCCGTACGGTTTTTTCTTAAACTATAACTGTTTTCGTTTTAAATTAAGGGTATTCATCATAATTTTTTTACTATTACATCAGATATGAATAGATTTATTTTTCCATGGGTTGATTAAAAAGCACATTAAAGCAATTAATATAAGTAAGGTAAAAACAAAAAATTTCAGGTAGTATCTTTTAACGAAACTACCGAGTGTTATTAACGTAGGATTACTTATCGATGCTTACCTCTTTTGTATGTATATATGTATGTATATTTTATGTATATATGTATGTATATTTTATGTATATATGCATTTATATATATGTACGTATGTATATATATATGAAGCCCGGTGGCGTAGTAGTTAAAAGCGTCAAGCAGGGTCGAACCCTGGTCCAGGGTTCGACCCTGCGGCTGGGGAAGGTCGACTCATGCCTTTTATCCCTTGAGTGGGTCGATAAAATGAGGACCAAGCATTCTTGGGAACTAATTCTGGAGATCCCGCGTCAGGTTGACCACCTGACCGAGACATATGCTGTATGGCACCCCAAGCCCACGGTCATGAAAGCGGAGATGGGCACCGCAGGTCTTGGTCCACAGTGCTGAAAAGTAATTCGGACTGTTGTGCCATGAGTTAGTTTTAGTTTTATATATATATATATATATATATATATATACATATATGTATGTCAAAATTTTGACGCATTTTGGTACTTTTCTGTATAACTGTTTGCTGCTTGTCCAAGTGATACAGACTGGGTTTGGTGCGCTGCAAAAATCATAACTCGCGAGTTACGGACGGATGGTTTTAGCGTCTGAATTTTTTCTTTCCGGAGGATCGTTATTGAGGAACCTAATCCTACGTTAAAAATAATTTTTAATTTTAAGATCTTTAAGTCTAAATTTTTCACGCAACACTGCTAATTAAATAGAATAGCAGACAGTGTTTAGGGAACATTTTCTCATAACATGATGTCAAATGTGTTTACCTCCATAAGTCTTTGATCATTTGTATAATAGTCGGCGTTATATTTATTGTATGAAAGCATACAATTTCTCTAAACTTTATAACACGGGAGATTCTTAGGAGTAAGAAGATTCTGATATATTTTATTCCTTCAAGTAATCCGAATAAAGATTTCAGGCAATTTTCATTTACTCTCTCAATGACAAGGAGAATTTTAATTTAAATCTTATCAGATCTTTGGAATTAAAGCTATCTTTAAATACCACATATATTTGGAACAAGTGTAAAACATGTTGATTTTTAAAAAGAAAAGGCAACCGCTATAGTGTACTTGTCTTTAAAATTTAATAGAAAAGGCCAACTTTCAAGGGAAATGCCTTTAAAACAAAATAAAATCATAATAAATGAATAAGACTTGGATGTGAAGCTCAACATTTACGAGTCTGAGTTTTACGTATGTGGAAAATTTATACACTTCTAGATTTGCTTAAATTTTACGAAGATCCGGGTGTGGCTTAAGAGTTGTAAAAATAATAAAACCGGTAGCTTATTATATAATTTTTTTAACTCTGAAAAGGCCGTTTTCACTAATAAACTAATTACGGTGGTTAAAAGTAGTTATTTCAAAACAGCTAGAAAGTATAAGGCAGCGAACGTCACATCCCAATTGTGGCAAAAATACTGACCTATATTGAAGTATCCGTGTGACCAAAGAGGGAAGCTCCTTCGAATATCACAGAATCAACTGAAGGACCTTCTTAAGCACATGCATTTCGTCTAATGGAATAATAATTTGGGCTCGTTTTATTATGCTGTTACGATGAAGTTTCGTTACGACGATTCAGTGCCGTCTCAATGAAACGCTGCAAAAAAAGGATTAAAAAAGACGCTTCATCCTTGTTGCAACGTAACTAAAACATGACAGTTGTGATATATGACCGAAGTCACTGCAAACGTCACAGATACATAGTGACTTAATGCTTTTTTTAATCAAATTTCTGAGAACATTATATTAACTTTTGGTTCTAAGAACTTTATAATAGTTACTTGAGACAAAAGTATTTTTTGGCCCTAATAATTTTACTTATGAACACAATTTTTGGATGGCAACTCATTTAAATGCCCTTTGAAGACTCTATGGGTAAATTTTATAATCTAAGTATGTAGCAATATCTTGCATCATACGTGCGAATAACCGCAGTTGAGATAAATGTAATTGATATTGGGTATTGAGAATTATACACTCTCGTATAATATCGTATAATATACACTAGTATAATATCTGAGATTTTTGAAAGTATCTTCATTTCAAATTGAAACAAACTTCATTTCTTACCGATGGAACTAGACAAATATAGGGGAAAATAAATAATAATATGGAAATAGCGAAAAATCCTGTTTTTCATATTATCAAAGTTTTTTCTGAGCTATTGCTCATAAAATTTAATGAATTTTTTTGCACATAACATTCATACTGTGAACTATAAAAAGAAAAAAACATTAAAAGATATACTGAGAGGATAAACGTAAATTGGGGCAAAATGCTCATGTTGCACTGGAGTTAAGAACATGATCACTAGCTTCAAAAGAAACTATAAAACTTTCATCCAACTGAAAAAAAAAAAAAAATGCAAACCAAAATGATAGCTACTCACTATGCGTGAAACCACACTTCCTTCATGTTCAAATGCATAAAAAAAGAGAAATCATGATCTTATTTAGAGTGTTGAAATTAGATTCTTGAACTTTCCGTACTCTTCTATGTAGGTTTTGTTTATGTCGAAGAACAATAATTTTCTTAGCTACTTTACTTTCCCGACGCCCTCGTACGCACAAGATAGGTAGAATCGATCTAAGAATCGTGCGACCTAATTCTACTTATAGCTTCAGGCATATGTGTTCAGATAGCTGAGCTTGAGGTCTTCCTGTAAATGTCTTTAAAAACTAACAGAACAAAATCATACTAACACAAAGCTCGGTTTCGTCATAATAACCAACTTCGTCATATGAAAGACAAAAAATTAGCTTGTTATACTTTACTTAGTTTATAGTTCAGCAATAACTGCAAGTAAGTACAAATTATTTCTCCCTGGTAAAACTATTAAATAACTGAATCAGCTATAAAAGTCATCAGTGAGGTAGTGAAACCAAATATTCAGCGAAATAGGGTTGTAATATAATTTACTGTATATCAGATCTGCCAGACTAATTGTTGTCATTGATTTTAGACTTCTAGTTGCATGACAATTAATGTTCACGTTCTTGAAACTTGCATTAATTTTCTGATTAATAATAAGTAAATTATGATCTTCCATCTGATATTTTCGAAAAGAGCCTGATAAATGCATAAGAGGTACAGTGAATTCCGATAACAAGCAATAAAAATTTATAAGTATGTAAAAACTGAGCAGAGAACTTTCGTTTTCTCGTTACCTTATTCAATCTATCAGTAATGCTAAGTATATGGATATAGGGCATATCCATATATCTGAGTCGTATCTAAGCCTAAGACCAAATCCAAATAGTTCCATTCGGGAATGATACTTGAATTAACATTCTAATGAACTGATTATAAGGCCCTTTCGATTTTCTTTCAACAACGAGTGAAACAAGTTATAGACTGTTTTAATTTAAATAAATCATTGTGGTGAGAAAAAGATGTTTTCCTCTTCAATAATCATTTTTGTTTCTTAACGTTTTGTTCTTCATCATTTAACAACCAATAAAGTTTTTGAACAAAAATTAATGTCTAAAATATTCTTAAAAACCAAAAAAGGGATCAGAAAGTCCAGAGTTTTCAAGCACAACAATTAATAATTCGTAAGAACAAGAGAACTTATGGTTGTTTATTTCAAAATTAAAGAACTAATTTCTGTCAATATGTGCAACCGATCTGTCATCAATTTATGATTTGTTTAACTGTTTTTCTGAATAGCGAACATTTTGCGTTTACTGCTTATAATTTAGTTTTGAACGATAGGCATTTATGACGCATTACATACACTTGAATATGGAGACAAAAAATTTTGAAATACGAGCCACAAGACTTAAAATCAATTGAAAAAATTTTGAATTACTTATATAATTGGGATTTTGTATCTATTAGATTACTGATATAATTTTGATTATTATATATTATAAGGAATGCAGAAATCGGACAAGTCAATTATATCAGTATACAGTTAATTTGAACTCGAATATCCTAATATACAAATGTAACAGTAAAAAAGCAGTTTAACATGTTTTTATTTTTAAAAAACATACTATTTTGTCTTATAACAATGATCATGAACAGGATTTCCACTGTGTTAAATTCTCTTAAAACAATCTTAAAAGTCACATGTTTTTGTATGAAAATCAAATTGTTAAATTAAATTATGAAAATTAAATTATGTGAGTCAATTAATAAGACCCCGGAGGAAAACAAAAATTGAAGACATTCGTAGTTCACATTTCGAACAAATCCTGTATTTCGCATTTTCTAACAAATACCTGAAACACTTTATCAAACAAAACACTTGGTTTTTTATCGTAACCTAAAAAGAAAAGCAATGAAAAAAAGAAAAAAACATTAAAGGAAAAATAATAACTCTAAGTAAGGAAAGAAATGAAGCAGATGGTCCGACATATCCGGATTATGACATGAAAGATTCATCTTATATCATCCTGGATTCCAGAAGCCCATCTCGCAAAACCTGTTCATTCGCGATGACTTCGGCAGGAAGAAAGAAAAGTAGAAGAAATATTTTAGTAACATACAGATATTGAGAGGAAATTTCAGACACGAAAAATTTAAAATCCAAATAAAACAAAAGTTTATAATGTAATTATTAATATCATACAAAAGGAAAAAACGTGTTTCTTAAAAGTCTTTCTTTTAAAGTTTTTTGTTATAAGCAATCTAAATGAAGTACTAACCGAATAGGTATGAAAAACATATAATTTATATTCGTAATATATTTCGAAAACAATTTTTTCTTTTTGTCACACTTTCAGGGTTTAATTTTTCAAATATTTTTATTTTGTGATATTTCACTATAATATGTTCTTTCAACATAATGTTTGTTATCATAATGCAACGGGTTAGATCCTATTAATTACATATAGGTTTAAAACTTATCCTTTTGAATTCCCAATTTGTAGTTTATTACACATTGTGAGCCAATTAAAATTTCTTTGAACAGCACTTTTCCAACTGGTAAGAAATTAGATTATTCTTTAATAATAATGAAAAAGTTTTCTACTTTTGTACTCTATGCATTTCCCCCAGTGTGTTAACTTAAATATAACCTATTCTAGTAGCATATACTTTCAACTCTTATGCTCTAACTTATGCATATTTTTATGGCTTAAAATCAAAAAAATACTATTTTAGTGTGTACTATAAGTGCATATAAACCAAGTTATACGAGAATTATAGATTATTTAGTTTTAAGTGTCATATATAGAAAATAATTTTAACAAAAACTACACCTAAAGAGAAATACTTATTGATACGTTTTTGATTTAAGAGAGTAGTTTAAACTTTAAATTCATATGAATGTAAAATCAGGTGTTTCTAAAATTCCCTAAATATAAATAAACTTTCATAACACTTTGTTGAGTAACACTTACATTCTATTGTGTGATCAGTTTCTTTTGCATTTATTTTGACAATATTTACCAAAATTGTAAGACCTTCCAAATTATTTTTACGATAATTGCATTAGAAATTTATGCATACTATATCAAAAGCTATTAAAATTTATATTATTTCATATTAAAATATGCATAAATATCAAACCAAAAAGTCGTAACCAAAGAGAGTAAATTTAAACTAATGTTGTTAATATTAATAAAAAGGAAGTATACGGATTATCGCATAAGATAGCAATGTGTATCTCATATAATTTTCTCAAAATTAATCTTTAAGTATTCAAGTAAGTTTGTTCAAAGACGAGAAATCGTAACCTCTTATAATGAAGTATAATTCTCTAAAATAATGGTATTTGAGTTATAATGCAATACTTCATGATTGTGTTAACTTAAGAGTTTCTGAATCTTATGTTAATGTAATTCTAAGAACTGTCAATTTAAATGTAATTGTAAAGAGGAAAGTGAACAACCCAGATATGTATCAGTAAACCTGTGAGTGGAATAAAGTCTATTTGTTCCTCGAACCTTGAGGGGGAAAAATGTATGTATTCTGTAATTTGAAATCCGCTTAGTAAATGTAGGTTCTAACCTATTTAGCTAACAACAAATACTGTGGTTCTCTAAAACACTCTTTAAACTGTTAAAGGCGGTTTCTTTCTTCTATAAGCGAGAATAAGCCCTTTTAGAAATTGTAACTGCTGAAAATAAAGAGGAAAAGAGCTAGTTCTTCTATATCGTCTTTCATTTGTTATAAGATCCCTTTATGATATTAAGTATTATGGGGAATAACTAACATAAACAAATATTATTTGTATTTCAATAAAGTTCTCCTAAAATTAACTCGTTTATATTTTAAAATATCTCTCTGAGGAAGAAACTAAAGTTTTGTAGGTGCATATTAAGCTATATTTATTCTTACGTATATAAATAATAATTCAATTCATTTACTCAACCTAACATTTTAGAACACGTTCAAAATAAATACTTTTGATATGGAAAAGTTTCTACAAAATTTCCCCAATACTTTTTTTAAAGTAGTTCACTAATTGAAGAGACACAAATAGTATTTTGAATATTTCAGTTCAACCGAAAGCAACATGACTGAAATTCCTGTTATTGCTCACTTTCACTTCAAATGTGATAAAGAAAAGTGTATTAAAAATTTCAAAAGAAATGATCCTATCCCTTAAATTTATCAATTCTAAATTAAATCATTCTTAGTCAGTTTTTCCGATTTGTGACGTGCGTATATGTGAATAAGTGTCCTCGGTGTTCTTATACCCTTCTGAAAATCTGAACAAAAATTAAAATAAACCATTGCTTAGAAATTAAATTTAAGAAATTCTAAAAATCTCAAATCACCTGAGTAAAATTACATTCCTCATATTCTACATATTCAATTTAAAAAAGTGAGTTTTAAAATCAATAATGAAATTACTTGGGCTAAATTTAGGAGCCGATTCATTTACCTGTGCGTCTAAAAGACTCATTAAATTATTTTACATTGCTGGCACAAAGTACTGAATAATAAGGGCCTAATCAGACACTAATTTTTAAAGTCTTTCAAAGACTGCCATATTTCAATAACAGGCTTTTTTTTACTCTTTGCAGGGATGTCTTCCCTGTACCATAATCCTCGGTCCAAATCGATTTGTAATGTTATGCTCCAGTGACTTAGAAATAAAACTTTCAACAATTACTGCGAATAATAGCAAACTTTTTATAGGCTCTAAATTTAAATCTTGCCAATCTTGTCATAGGATCAATGGGATTGAAGACTTAAAATATTTTTTATACCTTCAGTAATTGTAAACGAGGTACTCACAGGCTTCGAATGAGGACCTCATGTTTGTTTGGGTTTTTTTATACTTTGTTTTTATTGAGATCTAGAAAGTATAATATCCCCTAAAAAGAGACAGTTAACTTTAAAACATGCTTAGAGTTACAGAATCTAGGCATGCATCTGTTTAAAAAAATTCACTCTCACTCTCATTTAAAACTGTAAATTTTCATTTGAACTGTTACAGTTCATGGAGCATTTTATGTACCACTGCCGAAGTCGGTAAAATAGGAATACCAATATATTTCATTACTTATCTTCAAAGTACTTTGCAAGGAAAGCATTTATAAAACGCAGATCCTATATTGCAAGTGATATATCAACAACAGGAAGAACCATCTTCATTTTCCGGGAAACATTGCAACCGTAGAAAGTAATTCAAAGGAAAGAAAAAGTATATTGATGGTAATAGTATTGCAGTATTGTAGGGTATAAAATGCTTTTATGATGACTTTTTAATCTGAATCAGGACAAACTGTGGTGTAAGTAGAACAAGCCTAAAGGATATTAAATTGAACCCTAATGTGATTTGAGGAACCTCAAACAGGTTCGAAAGCCACATGGCACTTAGAAAGGATACTTCTTTTTTATTTATTTTTGTGGAAATCCAACAGTAATGGTTTCAGTCCGTCAAGTTCACGGACCTTTCGGAAACGGAGAAAATGTTTTCGCCAGAAAGAGGTCAATTTTCAGAAGGAAAAGAGCATTTATTTTTGGATTTGTCCCTATGTAGGTGTGGTGAAAAGTGAGTCAAGAGAATGACTTTTCTCTCTTCTCGCCTCATAACCTACTTTCTGGCTTCTTAGATCCTTGCCCTGTTCCGATCCCAGCGAAATTTCCAGTCATGGATAACTAGACAGGGATTCATTGCCGACGAACGATCGAGGCTGGTGCGTCGCTCATGACATAAGTGAACGTTGTAATCGTGTGGGATTGGGAGGTAATGAAAGTACTTTCGGCTTTCGTAGATTCTTTACCCTGCATGCGCTTTTGTGTTTAACATCAGCTGATGAAGGACGCAATCCAACAGGTTGGCTGGATGACAAAACTTTACACAGAAGCCAACATACATCTCCATGAAAAAGTTTGGAATTTACTGTGATTTCGAAACTTTTCTTAGAATATTTCGTAAGTAATTTTTTTAATTTTTTTATCTTGCACGAAAATTTAAAAAAAATAGTACTTATTCCTGCATTGTCTTTGTAGTCTTAGTTTCTTTTATGTCTGTACTTTATATCATAATATATTAAGAATGAAAAATAGCGATCATGAATTTCTTCTCATAATCCATATGTAACGGACAACTAGACTTTGTCAGAATCAGATCATTTCGAAATTATAGTATTTCTGAAAGTTTAGCATTTTATTTCTTAAAACTCAATAATTATAAAATTATATTTAGTCTGCGACTATATAGAAATGTTATTAATTTTATGCTTCGAACTTGGCAAATCTTAATTTTTTTATATGCCGTATTCATTCTGGTTTGGGGAAATTATGTTTACCTCCCTTATTTCTCAGAGATATAAATTAGTTGGAGTTATTGTCTTCGTAATAACTAGCACTTATGATATTTATTAAATAACAATAACGATAGTTCTAATGTTATGAATAAATCTCAACAAAAATTAAAAGAGTTTAAAACTGCTTAATACCTAACAGTTGATAAAGAGGGGCAAGACCAAAATTTCCCTTTCATTAAAAAAAAATTATCTGTCTAAAGCAACTTAGGTTTGGAAACGAAACTTGTCAACAGCTACTGGATAGAGTTCAAAAGTGTGTCTATCATTCTATATTTTGAGTCAAACATATGTATAAAAAACCTACTCACCATGATAATTATTCCTCGTAAAATGGTTCATTCTGGAAAATTAGTATCAGGATGGAAACAAGAAATCAAAATTTGCCGGGAATTTGTTCTCTTTTATTTTTAATTTTAAGGTGGAGTAAAATGTCAAATAATAAACATAGGTGGAAAAAACAAATAATAAAACCTTTATCTTAGCAAATACTAAAGCGTATTCATATTTTATAAAAATTATTAACTTAAATACCATTTCTATAGCAAAAATGTGTTAAATATTAGTAAATTCTGTTATTCATCTAATTGAGAAAAGCTATATTTTAAATAATATTGTTCTTAATGGAAATATTTATCGTCTCATTAAAAGGAATCTCCCGCCTAGAAATGCGTTTTTAGATATGAATTGATGCCCTTATTATATTATGATTAGTTTATTACCTGCATGCCGATTTTTACAGAACGGCAATTGTTAAGTAAGTTTAAATACTTAATAAATCCCAAATTGTTGCATGTCAAACGGCATAGTGCTTATTATTTTTTGTATTCTCCCTTAAAATGGATTTTCTTAATCCCCTATGTTTTTCTTCTAAAAGTTCTAAAATAAAGCCTCCATGAATCCCATATCAATCACATTGCAAACGCCTTTACAAGATCCGCTTTCTCCCCTTAATTCACCCTTCGACCTCTTTCACCCAATTCTCCAAAACATAAAGCCCTCTATATAACGAGGACAGAATTTATACCCTTATTTTATAATGACAAGTTACTTACCTATATGCCGATTTTTACAAAACGGCAATTGTTAAGTAATTTCAAATATTAATAAATTGCAAATTATTGCATGTTAAACAGCATCATAGTGTTTAATGTTGTTGCTTTTTTTTTAATTCTCCCTTAAAATGGATTTTCTTAATGCCCTATATTTTTCTTCTAAAAGTTCTAAAATAAAGCATCTATGAATCCCATATCAATCCCATTCCAAACGCCTTTACAAGATCCGCTTTCTCCCCTTAATTCGCCCCTCGACCTTTTCACCCAATTCTCCAAAACGTAATGCCCGTTATATAACGAGGACGGAATTTATACCCTTATTTTATAATGACTAGTTACTTACCTATATGCCGATTTTCACAGAACGGCAGGTATTGTTAAGTAAGTTCAAATATTTAATAAATCGCAAAGTATTACATGTAAAGCGCAGTAGTGTTTAATTTTTTTAACGTCCTTTAAATGGATTTTCTTTCTGACCCTTTTTTTTCCCCTGAGATTTCTAAAACAAAGAATTTATGAATCATAGCTCGATCCCACCAAAAACGCCCTTACAAGATCCGCTTTCTCCCCAGAATTCGCCCCTCGTCGTTTTTTACCCAATTCCCCGAAACGTAAAGCCCGTTATGTAACGAGGACGTTCATCCTTGGCATTGTGCGAGCACGTTCTTCCACGAGTTCCGGCCGCCGGTCGGTCACTGGACTCTGGAAAACAGTTTCTTTCGTCCTAGACCTACTTTCCAACCGCTGGGTTTAGCAGCGCCATACAATGGTTTCCCTTGATTGGTATCATCATATTTGTTGACAATCATTGTCTCCTCTTCGGCCTGTGCTCTGGAGCGTACACGGAAAGAGAATAGACAATTACATAATCAATGTATTTTGTTTAAGAATTTCATAACAAACAATGTAGCATGGCGTTTCATGTAAACCGTTTAGGGTAAATAAATTGCATGACACAGTTCTGTTGAAGATTATTTTATTACTCTGTTATATATGACCGATGAAGTGTCATACTGGGCATCTTTTAACGGGGCATTCTTTTTCGGGTTTTTTTTTTGTTTTTTTTAATTACGATCTAGAATACTGATTCATCCCATTTTGTTAATACTGATTCATTACGTTTTTGTTGGGCGATTATCAAAACAACTCCCAAAGAATGAAAAAATATATTTATTATTACTAGTTTTTTTTTTTTATTTATCGTTACTATTTTTTCACGTATCAATGCTAACAATGAAAAAAATACCATGCGAACATTGCGTTTAAGTGTTTTTTCTTTCGTGTCTCAAAAATCTTGGAGTTTGTTAAAATGATACAGACAAATTATAAAAAACATTCCTGCAATTACAACCGTTTTCTCCACCGTGTATCCCACTGCAAACCTACTTCATTTTGTATTATATTATTGTATGTAAAATTATAATAAATAATATGAGCCAGAGTTTATATGCCCTCGCACAGTCTATTGATAGAATGTTCTCAGTCTCAAAAAAATATTTTCAAGTTTATAAATTAATGAAAAAAATATTTATTTACTATCTAAAATAAAATAAATTACTCTCTCAATAGTTTTATTTTTACAAATTGTCTCTTTTTGCACTTAACAACCTCTACCATTCGACTTTTATCTCTTTTATTTTCATTGATGCGATTTTATTTTTCCCTATAAAAGCTCAAAATTTAACTATAAAGTCTCTCGCCTTAGGAGAAATGAACTAAGCGTGAAAACGTTCATCATACTTTTAAAGAAGTATTTTCAAAGACAAATATGAAAATAAGCCATCCACACCGTACAATGATTAGCATAACTAGCTTCCATGGACTGGGCTCGGGTCCGGTTACCAACTAAGGGCCTGTTCACATAGAATCCGCCAGCGTCAGAGTTACTCGTATTGACATATTTTAAACCAATCACAGGCTTTAACAATTTCATGGCTAATCGTTTAGAAGTTTGTAATTGGTTAAATATATCGTAATACAAGTAACGCTGACGGATTCTATGTGAACAGGCCCTTAAGCATAGACTCTCTTGTGCTTTCCTGTAAAAGGGAGTGATGTTGGTTCGCGTGTATGATGCTCCAAGAGGCCCGAGGTAGCCTAGTGGTAGCGCGCTAAGCTTAGAACTGAGGATGCTCAGTTCGAATGTCGACGAACGCAATTAAATATATCCGTGTCTATGCCGGATATGGGCACGTTAAATCCGTGGACCGGAAATTCCTCTATGAAGTCAGAGAGGGTGGGAAACGGTACGATACCCCAAGATGTTGCCCCTGGGGGGTGCTCGGTCAAAATAAATTGAGATGACACCAAGGGAGGGTGTTGGTTCACCTACACAGTGCCCCATTGAAAGAAACCAACGATTCTCGCGGATTATGTGCGAATATCTTCATTGGCAAGTGCCTCGTGGCAAACAACATGATAATGAACCCCTATGATAATGAACTCAACAATCCGCGGTGAGTAATGGGCGTTTATTGAAAAGATAAGTGCTTACTGCGTTAGAAAAAAAAAATGTACCAAAATAGAACCGACACAGCTTTTGTTTTCTTTTTTAACAATGACAAGGTTACAATAACTGACATTTATCTGCAACACGTGGATAAATGTCGATTATTCCGAGTTGTTTTTGTACTGATTAAACTGATAATTTTAGATTCACTTAGACCTATGAAATAAGAAAATATGTGTCGGTTTTTCTTGTGTTGTTTAAAATTCTCTAGTTGGTACTCAAGCATTGGCCAAATGTTCCCAACCTCGTTTCATAAATATTCACTAACAGAGAACTATAAAAAATAATTTTGAAGGGAATATTTTGGTTAATTTTAAGTCAGTCTTTAAAATTCTGTAAAAATTTTCGTGTTATCATATTTCATATCACAGACAGTATATATCCATAAAATGCCAAGTAGCTTTCTCATTTCTGAGCAATAAAAATATTAAAATATAGCAAAGTAGTTCAAAATCTATTAAAAATAATTGCTTTATTATAGAAACCACAGATTGATACTCAAGAAATATTGGTAATATAACTTCTCATTCCTTAGAGAAATTAAATACTCAAAATATGTTATCTAGATATAGATTCCCTTCTTTTGCATTTATGATATCATTGTAATAGTTAACATGCTGAGACATAGTGGTTTCACAACTTATTATACTTTTTTCAATTCTTTTCAGCCACATAAATTAGTCATTCTTTACAAAATTGTAGCGTTTGTACTATTCTTTACATGCGCTTTCAAAACTGTTCGCTCAAGTGCTTTTAAAACTTTTTATGTGAAAGATATTTAAAATTGAAGGCGCAGTTTACACATACACAAAATTTTATAATTTGGGAAGTAATAATTCAGTCCAATTTATAACACAAATTATTTCACATCCAGCACTGGGCATGATCTCACCAGATACCAGATCACAAATAATTTGTAGATTCTATTGCAGAATAATACAACGATTTTTTTTCCTCCTATTTTTAGGATAGGGTTTCTGTTTCATACTTTTTTTAACCTTCATTGGGGTGTGGCGCTGTGGTTTTGCTATAGTGACGTAACAACTAGGGTAAAAATTGGCTGCTGTTTTACCATAACCGTCACTTACTGGTTTAGGGTACGTGTGCATCTTTGCTTTAGTCTTTGCATTAGGATTGTATGCGTACTTGCATATATGGTGCGTTGAGCCCTTAGCGCTAGTTGTCCGTGTCTTTTCATTTCCTTTGACTATCTGTTTCAATGGGGATCTCGGGGCCTTGGGATGTCTTTTGGTTATATCTGCATCCTATTCAGAAAGTTCCCCCTTGAGGTAACTGATTTGGTTAGGCTCCCTGATGACGAGACCAGTTGGTTACCTCGATTTCTGGTTTAATTCCGGCACTACTACAGAATCTTGCCTTTGGTGCGTGGAGCCCTAATTGCTTGTTTTCTGTTTGTTTTTTTGTCTACATTCTTCCTATAATTATCTTGCTCTGTTGGATTATTTATTTTTAGTTATATGTGTTTTAAATGCAGTTATAGATTACAATTTTCAGGAACAACTTTCAAAAGATGTCATTGAATATTTATCAGTTTGTTTCTTGCAAATGGGTCTATGCAAGGCGTTATATTCAAAATTTTTATAAAGGTTGATTTAACTATTGTATTTCCTTTTCTGCATTATTATAGCAAATATGAACGGTTAATGCTCTACCATTTGGAATATTTCGACTTCTTGTAAAGCTGAAAGTGAAATCCAGTCATGGTGATGAAAACTTTCATAAGGTTATCTTGATGCTGGTCATACAATCTTGAGCTTCTTTTACGCATGTTTCTGTATTTTATGCTATTCACGCCTTCTAACATTGAAAACCATGGGACACTGTACATTCAGGGAATTTTACACAGGCCCTTTTTATGACAATAAAAAATACAGTTTAGAATATATCTGTTAACTGAATAATTTTACTGTTCTTAATGTTGCTACAATATCATTTTGAAATTCATAATTTTATAAGTTGAACCTGAAATTTAAATATAATTTTTACCTCTGATATGTATATTAAATGTTTAGCATTAGAGAGAGAATTACATGAAGAAAATTTACATTAAAGTCAAAATTCCAGTTACGCTGTACCAGTTTATTCTGTTTTAGGAATTATACTATATTGCTTCTTGTTAGACCAGATGTCATAGTGGTTAGCATCAGGAGGTTCCACAGAGTGAGCTCGGGCCCGGATCCCGGCTAAAGCAGGGTCGTTTCTGTTCTGTCCCTTCATAGGTCTCAAGTTGGTTCTGTCCCTTCAAGTTGGCTCTCTTTTATAGTACTCTGATATTAAAGTAGCCAACAAAGATTGCGGTGTGTATGTGCTCAGAACAAATGCCTGCCACATGGGACAAAAAGAATTTCTTAGTATACAGATAATTAAGTAGCCAACAAAGATTGCCGTGTTTATGTGCTCAGAACAAATGTCTGCCACATGGGACAAAAAGAAATTCTTAGTATACAGATAATTAAGTAGCCAACAAAGATTGCGGTGTGTATGTGCTCAGAGCAAATGCCTGCCGCATGGGGCAAAAAGAAATTCTTAGTATACAGATAATTTTTAAGGGTTATCAGGATATGCTTTACAAATTAGCTATGCATAAAATCACTTTTCTCAAGACAGCAATCATTTTGCCATACTGTTTTTTATCCTGTACAAATATTAATATCTGTTAAACTAAACTTTAATTTCATCAGAGCATAAATTTACTGCTAATCTCATTAAACACTTTATTTTTACAACATGATCTCAAAACTGTTTTGAGGAGTTGTAATAGAAATATTGCTCTGATCATTATAATTTAGAAGAAACCTAAGAACCAGAGGCGTCGAGAAAAAAAAAAATAGTGTTTTTTTAGCGAACAAAGAAAGTGAAAACAAGAAAGTGACAAAATAAAAGGAAAAGTATTTTCTTGAAGGATGTGTTGTTTGGGAACACATATTGAGCTAAAAACAGGCCATACGCAAATGCGTAGGTTTTCCAGCCTGTCAATTATAAGCAAAAGAAGCGTATCTTGATGTTAATGAACCTCAGTTTATCTAATTGAGGAAAAGAAGGAAAATTTCACACATATTCTCATAAATGAATACCAGGAAAGTCTACTACATTTCCTTTCGCATGTTGAAGCTGGTAAGATACAAGTGCTGTAATATGCTGGAATTTGTAAGAAAATTAACAAAACAGTGATATTCATTCTTCACAATTTTAATGAGATAACGGGATAACTTTCTTTTAATAATTAATACTCGATCTGGTGATTCATATTTTAAATAACTGAGTTAGTAAAAAGTTATTATCACATATTATTAAATAATCATGTGAGATAGAGTGTGTATGATTATATATCACATACTTACTATATTCTCTTACAAATTTACAAAGTTTGATTTTTCATCATGTGATTTAAAGGCGCCATGAAACATGTATAGTATTTAAATGCTCTTTAAATTACCTGTAAATATCTGCATAATAGTAAGAGGTAATTAAAAAGTATACTAATTAGGTACAAGAAAGAGAATATTTTTCGTTCTAGCGATGTTGTCGATTACCTATCCTCAGGAGATATAACAAACATTTCAACAATCAATTGGTTAGAAGTATCTAAGAAAACATTAACCTCAGACTGTGAGATTCAGGCAGAAAACGTTCGTATGACGTATATCTTAAAAGAAGATATAAAAATAAGTACCGAAAATGTGGCCTGTAATTTAACGAAATTAACAAATAAATAAGAAAACAATATGGAAAATTTGATCATTTTCCCCAGAAGTACAATAAGTAAATTTAACAAGATAAGTATGAGAAGACGGAACAAGTACAGTTTCAGAATATGTATCGCATATCGTATTCAATTTGCTTTTTATTTTCCTTTTTCACATTCTTATTGATTTTCCTTTTCATAAATCCCTTAAGAATAATATAAAATTTCTGTTTCATTCACATAAATATTTTAAAACTTATAGATAGTTATTGAATATTTTAAACCATACTTAAAATGGATCATATCCCAATATACGTTATATACATAGTATAAATACTAAAATAAATTATTTGGGCATTTGGCTAACTTTTTACATACATTTACTTATTAAAAGAGTGATAGGTAAATACATCTTATTAAGTGAAAGTGTTATAAATTTCAGCAAATAAAAGTTCCTTAAAATGTGATTTAAAGTATGCTTAATATATTTGCATAATTAATTTTGATACTTCCAAACTGTATTTTTTTCCTCTTTGTAAAAAATATGTTTCCCAACCAAAAATTAAAGAAAATTAATATTTCTCCCATAAAATATTCATGAAAAACTCTTTCCAGTACAAAGGATTTTCTTTTTTTCTGGGAACTAGAGGAAGCTTTTGTAGGAACTAAAAAACATAATTTGGCAGCATTAAAGTTAGCTCGTAAATCCTGAAAACATAAGATCCTGGGTTCCATCTCAACCCCGATGTTTTTCAAGTGAAAAAATCCTTTGGAAAAGTGTAGTCTAGTTATCTTTGTTATCGTAGCACGTGAACAAAAAAATGAAGTGATTTCCATTGGGAGTCCAGTCTTTTCAGAAGGGGAAGAATACGACAATAATTTCCAAAAAATCTAGACATGACTATCTGGGGATAGGATATGTCCGGGAAACAAAAGGTTCTGCGGTTGACTGCCTAGCCACCAGAGTTTAAATAATAAATAAGGGCATAATTGTTATTGAAAGAGTGTCACTAAGACGACTAAGTAGGTATGACAAAATTGACTATCGTTTCCAATTTTAATTTTGGCAGGCTAGGAAAAAAAATTTTTATCGAAGCAGTCATGAGATATTTTAAATGTAATAATATTTTTACCACTTAATGTACAACTACAAGTAAAATTTCAAAGTGATTAAAATTTTGGTTAACAACCATATCAAGGGGATCCATGGAAAAGTTTAATAAACCACTTTAAATTATTTTTAAATAATGCATATAATGTTGCATATAGATTCCATTCCCATTTTTCATTTTCCTTAATTTATAACAATCCTTCTGTCTATTTTAACAAGCGAGTAATTTTCTTTGAAGAGCACACATAACAAACGATAATTAAGTGAGTAACAATTAATAATCTCAGTCCAAAAAATATTAATTACATTTTTATTTTATTTTTCTAATGCATAGGCACTTGTAGTGAGACATTCTCCTTTTGTTATTGTATTTTTAATTTATCCAGATAATTCGCCATATTTTTTTATTGTCCATTGTATACGAATAAGTACTGACTAACAAAATAGAGGTAATTTAGATGAGTGAAAAATGAAAATTAAACTCTCTCATGAAATAAACCAAGAAAATTCATACATAATTATTACCAAATTATTTACGAAAATAGTATCCAAATAAATCACTCATTTTTGCCATTAAAAAAACATAATATTTAATTGGATTATATTACCCATGAATTCCAACTAACTGGAATAATAATGCATGTTTCCTATAATATGCTTAGCTAGAACCAGGAACTGAACACGGGTTTTCTAACCTCGAGGCCAGTAATCTCCATCCCGGCAATGTGAGGAACTCTCACTTTTTAAATTCCTTTTTTTCGCAACCGTGCATTCTTCTTTGCTTTCAACTTCCGATATTTTCATCCATTCGTAGTTAAACAGGGGGGAAATTACCTTGTACTACTCATTTTCATACATATGAAGAAACTGGTGTCGTAGATTTCTTCAAATAATTGCGCATTTTCTGTAATATATGAATCAACTATAGTCTCCAAAACTGTACAGTTCTTGAGTTTTTTTTTTTTTTATAAACTAGCCGCTGCGCGACCAGCATGGCCGCTTTTAGTTTTATATTTTCTTTTGCGAAACAACTCAACTGAAAGTAACATATGTAAGGAATGTTACCATTTACTGTCATCATAAATATACGTTGTTAAGGGGTATTCTCTATAAGGTTGATTCTAAAACATCGTGATTTAAAAATGTGAATTTCCATTACGTAAGACTGAGAAATCCAACACCAATGATTTTATAAATTACATCTCTCTCTCTAAGTACTGTTTTTCAAAATTAAGATATCTAAACTTCATCATTACATCAAATAAGAAATTGTTGGTAAGATAACTTTTCACTGAAAAAAAAGGAGTAAAAATTCAGCAAGTACTAAAATATAGTGTAGATTCATCACTCTCTGTATGTACTATTGTTCACAATTCAGATATCTACACTTAATCATACCAAATAATAAATTGTTGGGAAAATTTCATCACTTATGAAATGGAGTAAAAATTCAGCAAGTGCTGAATAAAGAGTAGGAAATTAACTATTACTGGCTATTGGTTGCTATGTCGGCGACGGTTAAGCCTAGCCTAGCTATCATTTATGCTCTCTCTTAATGAATTATATCTTCTTCGCTTTATTTCTTGAAACTGTTCCCAATTTTCACTTGATCGTACAGCTTGCTTTTGAGCATTCCCGATTTCAGTGCGAAAATCCATGTTGAACACGCGGTTGCAAATTGCGGACGGCCGCTAATGTTTAAACCTGGTAGTTGCCATTCGGAGTGTAGAAATGTCGTCGATTTTTGTGCCGCATACCTACGCGTTTTATATATATAGAATATATTTAAATAGGAATGCCTTCCTTTTGTAATGTTGTAAGTGTTGTAATTTTTCAAAGTATAAGTACGTCCAACACATAATATTGGAAATCGACGGACATAAAAGGAAATTTCAAAAGTAAAACTTTTTTGTTAAAGTCCTGAATTTAAATAAAAATGAATATTTTATGAGGTTTCATTTTGCGATTATAAATGGAGAGCTCCTGGACTGAAAATAAATATATAAACATAATCCGAAAACAAATTTCATGTCCTGGACTCGGAATCAAAACACGAGCAGAATATAGATGATGCTAAGAATGTGGTAAAAAGAAAAATCCGAAATTTTAGCAAAATTATCAGATAATCCCGATTAAATTTATCAAACTTTTTCTTATCTAATATAGAACTTTATAATATCTTTTGAAAAACGAACAAAAATTAATTAATCTACTGAGATCATCAAAAGAATATTCCTAGATATTCCAATCACTTGAACACAATTAAGGCAAGAATATTACCCAATATAATTTATATATATATAAATATATATATATATATATATATATATATATATATATATATATATATATATATACAGTGGTGCCTCCGAAAAGCGGACAGTCACGGGACCAAAAGTTTTGTCCGTTATTAGGAGGTGTCCGCTATTGGGGAGGACAACCTTTTTATAAAAAAGCTTTTGCTGTTCTGTTTGACATTTGATTGAAAATTACGGCTGCAATTTTAATTAAAAAGGAAAAATTAATTAGGCAAGAAAAGAATAACTATTTACAACTTTACCTTTTAATTGTGTGCTAATCCTTTTATCTTGCATTAAACAATCCCAAAATACAGTGTATAGTAGCTAAATTATTTTAATTACTGCTGAAAAAAAATCTCTTAACAAAGTTTGATTTCTCTTTTTTACACAACAAACCTGTTTTTCAAGATGAATTTTCATAGGATTTAGCTTCGCTAGTCCCTCCGAATCTTCATTGTTCAGAAAGAACTGTTTGAATTGTTCGCTGTATTTCAGTACTTCCGAATAATCTTTGATTTTGCAATCTTCCATTGGCGATTCCTCATCATCATCCTCATAAAGGGCCAGTGCTTAAGTTGAGGCCCGATGAATGAAATTGGAAACACGCAGGTTTTTGTTTTTTTTCCTAAATGGATAAATCGTCGTCGATCTTGACTTCCTCTTCAACGCTGACATTTGAATCCAAATTGGCTACTAGATCAGCAAGTTCTTTTTTGCTTTTTTCGGTAGTACTGTCAGTTGCCACTTTGCTTGTACTCAAAAATCCCGTCTTCTTAAAACATTTTTGGAACGCACCCAGGTTCCGCCTTTTTAAGGGCTGACGTAGTCCAGGAAATTGCATCCAAAACAGATACCGATTTTGCCAACTCTTCGCTGGATTTTCAGGAGATAATCTGTGTCAGAAGCAGATTTTTGTATCGTACTTTAAAGTTGCGGATAATTCCCTGAAAGTGGCATTGTCCATGAACAGAATGATTTCTCTTTTTTTTTTTTATTTTGTTGTCTAACTCCACCAACCAATCGCTCATTATCTCAGTGGTTATCCACGCTTTCTTATTTGACTTCCACGAAACATTAAATTTTCGCACATTAATGTTCTTGAAACATCTAGGCTTCTTAGCTTTTCCAATAACAATTGGAGTTTCGAAGTCTCCCAGCATGTTGCAACGCAGCAAAAGAGTGAGCCGCTCTTTGAAATTTTCTCGCCACTACATTTTTCACCCTTAAAACATAAGGTCTTGTCCGGAAGGACGCGGCAAAAGAGGCCAGACTTATCGGCATTGAAAATGTCTCCGTCATCATATCCTTTGCACAAAGATTTAAGCTTTCCAATCCAATCTGATACTTCATTTGAATTTACAGATTTTTCTTCACCACAAATCTGTTTAAAAAATATGTTGTGACGTGTCCGGAATTTTTCCCTCCATTGGAGGCGTTAAAAGTTTCTAATTTTGAAATGTTTGCCAAAATAATTAAAAGTTTTTCAAAAATACCTGTCCGTTATTTGGAGTGTCCGCTATTCAGAGGGAATAACATAGATTGTCCTGTATAAAAGGACTGGGACTCGTAAAAATGTCCGTTAATTAGAGGTGTCCGCTATTCGGGAGTGTCCGTTAAGGGAGGTACCACTGTATATATATAAATATGTATGTATGTATGTATGTATGTATGTATATACATATATATATATATATATATATATATATATATATATATATATATATATATATGTATTTATTTATTTATTTATTTATTTATTTATTTATTTATATGGAGGTTGGGGTGGTTCACACTTTTGAAACTTCATATATGTGCTGTCTTTCTAAAAGTGCAACAGCTTATGCGAAAATTTTCAAGACAAAAATATAATTATTTTCTAATATATGTCTCTTAAATAAGTCCTTACGAGTCTACATCATTAATTCATAGTTTATTATGATTTTGTACATAATTTCAGCATGATCAGATAAAAATCTGTTTTGAATTAAAATAAAACAAATTTATAAACTATTGTTACAATGTTATTTTTTTCTCCTGTGCTCATTAACAGATAATAAAATTTGCTAAATTTTCATCTAAACATAACAAAATGGGTTAGCACAAAAAGGGATTTTTTTGCAAAGTTCCAAAACCCTTTTCATCAAACTGAAAGAGATGAATTACAATCTGTCAATTATTAAAGCAACTGGTGTAGCTTTGAACAAGTACTTGTAAATGTAGAACAAAACAAATATATGTTAAAACTTTAAGAAAAATCTATACGATCATTGTTCTTCAGACAAATGCGTTATAGTACTTAATTATTGAAACTACGTGTGGAGTTAAAAATCTAACGATTATTATATAATTATTTCAGAGATCTAAGACAAATCTGGCACACCGCCTTCAAAAGTTAGGTCCACTGTTAAAAAAGAAACGTAAAATCACTTAAATTTTTGAATCTGCTATATTCATGATGAGACGTCATGTAGTTTTCAACCTTATTTTTTGAACAGAATAGTTGGTTAGCACCTAAACCTGACATTTACCATAACCTTGAATCAGTGATTAATCTAGATACGTATGCAGATTTCCTAAAAATTTCTTAGAGAAGATTATAATTTATAATACGATCAGTGATAAACCTTTATGTTTTTAGCTGTCCTATATTACTATAATTTTCTTTTTCTTTTGCAAAGTTATTTCCTCTCATTTGCTAGATCAAAATAATACATCGGCCAAAATCGCGTAATTCTTTAAAGAAAGCAACTAGCAATACACGCATTTGGAAGATTACAGAGAATATCCGATAAATAAATCTTAAGTACTCATTCAAATGTAATTAAAGTCACAAGACTTTTGATATACTCACCATACGTCATTTATGCTTTTATTCTCATGTTCTCTAGGAGGGAAAATCTCTGTGTGGATCTGATAAAATAAATTTGTTAGCGTGTACATCAACAAAGTAAAATGACTAAACAAAAAAAAATAAAAAATAAAGATGAAAAACTTGTTACATCAATTGAGCGTCAGTTCTCACAGTATTTTAATGATGGCTTGGTAAACCTCAGAAATATTTTTCTTTTCAGAAGAGATTATGGAGGGACTTACTTGATTCAGAAAATGACCTCGTTGCCTATTTTATCCCAATCATTTATTTTTTCCTAAAGCTTACGCATCAGGTAATCTGTTCACAAAATTTGTGCTTCAGTGTTCTTTCTCACTTGATTACTCAATGGAACGTAATTATCATCTGATTCCCAATTAATTGATCCGACTGTGGTCTTGTAACAGTTATTTTCAGCTTCAAAGAAGGGAATAATGATTACACCGAGAGAAAATTTTACATTTTCAACCCAGAAACTTGTGTGACTTTAAGAAAAAAAATTAATTCTGAAAAATTAAGTGCTTCGCAATTACCACAAACTGTTAAATTATGGGAATTATTTTACCAAAGGCGTGTCTCAATGTTGTTGGAGTATGTGAGTGTAAGTGTGTATGTACCCCAAAAATGAATTTCAGTACTTTAATAAAATATTCGGTTTGTTGTGTAATTCAAGCAATTCATTTTGATAAATTTAAAGACGACTGATTAATATACTGCATGAAAGTATTTTTGTACAGGATTTAAAAATTCCCGTATAAGTCACCTTAAAAATCTTTTATTACAGAAACTTTTTTTTCTCACTCGAGAGAAATTTTCTTTACAACAAATTTAGTTTTACCTCATAACTGCACACCAAAATTAATTTTATCTCACAACTGTACAAAAAAGAAAAGCAAGCGGTACATTTGAAGGTTTGAAATTGGGAACACCACTAAGAAATTTACAAAGTTTAAACTCAGAACTTAGCCATTAAACTCACAAAAAAGGGTGAAGAACCACGCTTCATACGCTTCGACAGTCCTGAATTTACGAACACAATTTTACGTAACTTTGCTTCTTCATCATTCTCTAACTAGCCTTGCATGGCTCTGAAATGCGCATACATAGCGGAACATTAAATATTATTTCATGTCAATTTAGTTATAAAAGATCGTGTTTTATAACTCATTTATTAGGCCTCTGCAGAATCGAAAGTTTGAGAAAAATTGTGTTTTACCATCAGTTGAATAATCCTTAACGACTCTACTGAGAATTTAAAAATCTCACAAACGTCTCAGATATGTCTCCTAAAAGTCTACTCTGAACCTTGTCCATAAAATAAGGTTTTAATATCAGCTTACGTCTGAACCAAATGGTACTATTGAGATAAGACACTCTTTTACTTTAATCACATTAATTTATTAACTATAGGTTCCTATTAATTTATTAACTATAGGTTCTAAACATTCCTCATGTCAAATTTTTTCACAACTGAAAATAAGGCAGGAAATAATGCCTTATTATTAGGAAATTTGGGATATTATATACTAGTTTGAGTTGACAGCTTATGTGACTTCAATTTTTTAAAATTTCATCATTTGATAGTTTAGCTATTTCATACAGTAAAACATATATTCAACAATATGATTTTACGTCTTATTTTTATAAAAATTGAAAGGAAGAGAAAGCTTGTAAAGAGCGTCCTTAATGAACTTAGAAATATTTTACATAAATTCCGTGATCGCACTGCCAAATATTTTCCTCTGAAAGGGAGAAATAATATTTCAATTAAACTTCCTTAATAAGCGTTTAAACTTTTCGTTATAAATTGATTTTACTTGAAAATATGAAATTATTAAATCCCACAGTCATTAAAACAGTGGTTACTCTCTCTTTCTTTAGAATACGCTTATAAATAAAATCAAGTTTAAGAATTTTTATACATATTTTAATTTTAGTGTTCGATCTTTTGATGCTCAAGTGTGCAAAAATTATCTAAAAATAGTTATTTCACAAATATACAAATAATGATTTGTATAATACAAATGATAATTTAGAGCAGCCTTTTCCCATCTATTGAAACATTTTGAAAGTTACTCCCTATCATAATAGTAATTATAATTAATTTTTTGAATTAAGTTTAATATTAACAATATTAGTAAAATAAAATATAAATCGCAATTTTATTTATCTTCAATTACGGGTTTTAATAAATTGACACTAAATTATTAGTTATATATTTGATTCAATGATTATTCATATCAAATTAGTTTTTTAGTAATCTATTCAGAAATATTCAGTTCAAAACGACCTATACCTGAGGAACTATTTATGTGGCCAAATGTGTTATATTCCTTTGTTATGATTCATTAAAAAGGTTGTAATGATTATGAGAGATGATAAAATCTTAAAGAAACATTCACTGAACAAAGTTGTTTAATTTCATGATTATTTAAAAATCTGCATGTGTTCAACAGAGTCGCTCCAATTAAGAGTAAGTTAAATGAAATCGAAATCTATTTGCTAGTGGAATAAATCTTTTTTTAATCGTTACATCTCCTCTGCAACCTATTATATCTTGTTATGGAACGAAAAATGTTACAAGAGGAAAGTCTCGGTTAGATTTGTTTATTAAGAGTTGTGTTTAAGGAGCGTGACGAGGATAATTGAGAAAGTCAATGGTTTATTTTTAGTTCATGAGTGTTTTGAATGCTTAATGACTTTCACCTTTTAGATGAGAATATATCAATTTCTATGAATATTAAAATGTAATATAGCTATATCTTATAGAACTGTCTTAGCCAAAGAGGAATGCTGCAGGTCTCATTCCCTCCTCCCCCCCCCCTCACTTTTTGTCTCATCTGCTTGTATGTTGGAAGACCCATTAGAATACTTTCCTCTCTACTTGTTCAAAATAATTTCCAGTCAGAAAAATACACTTTATATCCAATAGTTTTCGCGTTCGTTAAAACGCACAAATAAAGGTATATTTGCATGATCAAATGTACATGTGCGTTGTGACTTACCGAAAGCTGCTGTGACACGCAGAAAGCTGAACTCACGGATATTCAGAAGGAAGAAATAGTGTAACCAGTGTCTTGGTATTATTACCGATTTTCTGGGATGGTTCTGTAACGGTAGAAAGGAGAACCTTCAGTTGTTACAAGCATTTCAGTACGGCATATAGAACTGAGGCGAATGTCATTAAAAGATGGAAATTTTAAACATGTCACGACATCAAAACTACGGCCTGAGATGTCGCATAAATTAATGATTACAGCAAGAGGCGTTTGGTGAGGAATTTGCCGAAATTTCTTACTTCATTATAGTCTATATATATAAAACAATTCCATAACTGACTCATTGACTGACATACAACGCACAGACCAAACCGCTGGACCTAAAGGTCTGAAATTTTGCATGGCGATTCTTCTTATAGTGTAGGGGTGCACTAAGAAAGATTTTGGAAAAATTCTTCTTAGATTTTATAAAATTACATTTTTGAGCTGCTTTAGTAACTTTTTTTTAAGTTTGCATTTAAAATAATAATTTGAGGATTATAAAATTTATATCACGAGAAAGATCATAAAAATTTCTTTAAAATGAAATCTTTTTCGAATCTTTACTTCCATTTTTTGATTTTTGGTGAATTTTTAAAGATTAATTTTTAGAATTTAATTCATTAAATGCTGATCACGTGATTTCTTTTTCTGGTACTTTAAATAAATTTATCGCCATGGGCATAACAACGAAATAGACAAAAAAAAATTTCTCGCTAATACGGCAGACGATTGGACATTATCCAAAAAAATATTAAAATACAGCAAAAGATATATTCCTCAAACTGTACTATATTTTTTAGTATCTTTTATTAGATTTAATTTTAATATTTTCTTCTACATTATTTTGTCTATAAAAATATCCCTTACGATTTTTTATAAATATATTTTTTTGTTTTTTACATCAATTGTATACATTGATCGTTGTATTTATTATATATATATATATATATATAGGCATTAATTGCATACATTGACCTTTGTATTTAATTTGAATGTATTCCGTAGCGAAGTGCGGGATTTCAGCTAGTATACTATATGAGGTGACTGAGACACAAGGATTGTTATAAGTATTTGTACGAGCTGCATGCCACTAGTTATCAAGGTATACTGACAGCACGAAAGACCAACATTACTCAATTGAATTCTCAACTGAATCACAGTTCAACAAACCACAGAGCGAAAATGGCTGACATGATGAGATAAATACCATGATATATAGACCATCAAAGCAAGTGTAATTAATGTTCCATTGCTCTCAAGTTTTTTCTTATAAGAAAAAGACAGTATTTTGCGCCAAAGCAGTTATATTTTTTTCCATAACTTTTTATTGGGGTAAATTTCCAAGATAAAAAAAATAATGCAGCACTAATATCCATGATTTAAAGTATCATTTTGGGTAAAGAGCATCGTGTAAAAAAATTAAATTTTAATAACCGTAAAGGGTACAAAATAATTTATTTTGAATAGAAACCTGTAAAAGAAGAACGTCGTAATTTTAATTTTTCATCTGATTACTCAGGTAAACCATCAATTTTGTGAATAGCTACCATCTGAGATAAATAAGTATTATGATTAACTACACTCGAAGAATCCAATGCCATTTTTGAAAAGAAACAACAGAGCTGGACTTAAAAATATAGAAAATTAATTTTTTTCACTACAAATCCATGCCAGTAGCCCTTTTTACAAATCTTTGAGTTTGGCATACTGTGTGGTATATTTCCTTTTTGGTAGAAAGTAATATTTAAGGTCTTCTGCGCGATAACGTTCTAAAATAAAATATAACTCTTCCGGGAAAGAATTTGTCTGGACTCTGCCATTTCAGACTCTTGTCCTTTACATCAGTTTTATGGTTGATTTGCTAGTGGTGTCTTATATATTTGCTTATGTTCTTGCTATTCATAGTTACTTCGTTCTCTTTCTTCGTTTCTTTCTTTAAATATTCCAGAATTGATGCTAGAGTCTATTCATCTTAATGTTTCCCTGTTTCAGAAACAATACCTCATCAAATAAAAGAGATGATGCGTTTGCCACTCACTGTGAGAGTATTTTTATTGACTTCTGATCTCTCTCTCTCGCTCTCTCTCTCTCTCTCTCTCTCTCTCTCTCTCTCTCTCTCTCTATATATATATATATATATATATATATATATATATATATATATATATATATATATATATATATATTATATATATATATATATATATATATATTATATATATATATATATATATATATATATATATATATATATATATATATATTATATATATATATTATATATATATATATATATATATATATATATATATATATATATATATATATATATACATATATATTTGAGGTCATTGAACCTAATGAGCTAAATGATAAGCTGCATAGAAAAAAATTCCCTAGACTAACTATAGACTAACTAGTGTCACGCTATTGCTGCTTTAACCAGGCTGGCGTGAAATTTATGAGTATTCTTTAGTAATTGTTTGCTCTTCCTTCACTTGCAAGCAACAGTAGAAAATTAGAATTTTTGCCCCAAATGTTTCTACCGTATACTGTTTGTTGCTTGACTCCTGGCGAAGAAACAGTATCGGGTTTTGATATTTAGAAACAAAATTTTTTTATTGCTAAATCATAGTGTATATTTTAAAATTATTCCCCTATGATTTCAGATGGTAAATTTGCTGAAAACATATCTCAAACCTACTTACATACACTTACGAATATATATCTCGATAGTGGTATATTATTATTATTATTATTAACATTATTATTTTAATAAACTTTATTAATAAAACTGCCCAAGGAAGATTATTCTTCATAATATAACAATATGATTATTAAAAAGCAAAAGAGGAAAAAGAGGAAATGATTAACATTCAAATATTAAAAGGTATTTTAAAAGAACAAAATTAAAACAGACAAGTCTAGTTTTGAATACTCGTAGAATCCTTATGTTACAAAACTGTCCGAAGCCCAACCTCGTATTAGAGTAACAAGAGGAATCTACACCGTACATCTACAGAGTACCAATTAGCCATGGACTTCATTATGGACTCTTCACAGTAGTATTACCACTGATTCTGCAAGAAACAAATACTAGATACCGATGATTTTTCTGGAGACAAATCGAAAGCATATTTTCAACAATTTTTTTTTTAGTAACTGACACCATAACACTATATAGTAAGTACAAACTAAAATAGAAATCACTACGCATTGAACGATCTTCTATGCAAAATTTAGGAACCAACTTTCTAGATTTGCTGGGTACGCTCTCTGCAGATGCCTAGTTTTGTAATCTTTATGATTTCGAATGATAAAACAACAAGCCTTGATTAGAAAAATAGATTACATTATGTAATTAAACAGGTTATAGATGGTTAGTCACATGATGTTCCAATTGACTTCCCTTGCCTGATATATAACCCCTTATCGATATCTTAATACCCATCACGCGATCAAAAGCCAGTGTCTTGGGAAGCAGAGGATACCTTTCGGCACGTTTGATATTTTATTATTTTACTCTTAATTGGATCGTCTTCCTTTAGGATTGATAGCATAGTGTATGTTTGATTAATATGTAAATCTTCTTCACAGGGGCTGTTTATTTAAGACAAAAGGAGAAAGAAAACATTTTTAGATTAAAAATTTTAAATGAAAGAACAATAGCTATGACAATCAGTATTCCCTGAAAAAGTACTGGCACAGTTTTAAGTTATAGCATTGTATTTTAATGGAACATCTCATTAAAGAGATAGTAAAATAAATATTTACTTAGCATGAAAATGTTATGCAGTATATGAAAACTAATATAACACTCATTTTAAAAAAAAATTCCATTACTTTAATTTTGCCATTTGATGGTGCAAGTAATATTTTTTTCTGGATTCAAAGTTTAAAATTGCTAGAAAAATTAGTTTTATTCATATAGATGAAAGAGGATATGGATTTTAGAAAACAAAATGTTTTCTAAACATTTTGTCTAGGAAACAAAATTCTATGGATATGTACAGTGAAGATATTCTGTGAAGTGTGTCGGTAGATTAGAAACGTCATACGGCTTGTGTTTGGGTAGAATACAATAAATCATTATCCTTAAGAGAGATTGAGGCAATAAATTAAAAGTAAAAAGACGCTGTTATTTTAATGATCATTTTTAATTAGAGACCAGATTTCTATAAAGTATTTAGATTTTTTTTTATTTTTTTTTTTTGGGGGGGGGGGAGGGGCACTTGTCTCTGATGGTAGGTACGTATTTCAGCGTAACAAATCCGAAGTCATTATATTTTGTGATATTTCATTATTAAAACAACTTAAGATTATTTTCATAGAGCATTTTTTTTCTGATTTGCAAATTAACTAATTGCCGCTAACGATGAAAGTAAATGACTAAATTATACAATATTCTGTTTTAATTTTTAACATTAATTAATTTTAACAAAATTTCAGTATTATGAAATTAAAGTATATAATGCTGATAATGATGTTCAGAAAAATCCAAGATATAAGTGTTAATTATTGAATCAAAAGATTATGATATATTAAGAAAATTCAGAAAGATTATGTACGTATTGATTAGAATTTCGCTTAAACAGCAAATTTTATTTGCACATGCTGTAATCAAGGTCATTTGGAGTAATAATTTAGACGCTTGGAAATTCTTACAAAAAAATGTGTTTCTGACGTGAAAACTACATAATATCAATTCAGTATTTCCGATCATTTTTAGATTCCAATGATTTAACTGAAAATTAAGGAAAAAATTTCTTAAATGTTATTTAAGTGGGAACAATTTGTAATATTATGTATTGTCATAATTTTCCAATATCTTAGCAAACTTTAGAATTTTTTTCCTTCAGGTTTTTATCTTAATCGTATATAAATAAAGCCATTTATTTTTGTGTAATATTTTAATATCCCATCAAATTTCCAGCTTTTATATATATATATAGATAGATATATACAGTGAAACTTCACTATGGCGACCAGTAATGGTTCCGAAAAAAAGTGCCCATTTTGAGAGGTGGCCGCCCAATAAGAGTGGCCAGCTAGAGAAGTTTTACCATATATATATATATATATATATATATATATATATATATATATATATATATATATATATATATATATATACAGTGCTAGATTTCTAGAAACAGAGGTGCCGGAACTGTAACCTTCCGGGGTGTCTGGGGGACTATTCCGAATTATTGATAAAGAGAGGTACCGGAACGCCGTTCCGGCGCGTTCCGCCTCAAATCTAGCCCTGTATGTATATATATATATATATATATATATATATATATATATATATATATATATATATATATATATACATCAATTTGTTGAATGATGCATTCCAAAGTAAACAAACCATACAATAATATTACGTAAGAAAATATTATTATTGATTTTTTGGAGTAGACTACAGCTTAAACTATGATTATTAATTAAAGAAAATGTTTATAGGAAGTGAGTTATGAAATATCCCATATCCGTAATGTAAGATTTGCACAAGGAATTCAACATTTCAGTGCTTCATTCCTTAAACATACTTTTATCGAAATGTATATTCAAAATAGTAAAATAATACATTATCACAAAATTAAAATGTAGACAGCTATCCACCAACCCGACCTACCAGTATTGATGGTTTAAAATACTAAGAGGATGAAAGTTATTGTTAACATTAGCTTTTATTCGTACTAAGTTTGTAACATTTTTGCCCGGTTTAATAAAGAGACATTTCAGTTATTTGACAGAGAAAATATTTGATAAAAGGTATCAGGAATATAATTAGAAAAATAAGTATCTTACAACAACGGTATCATGCAGGTGATAGAACGGTTCAATGATACTGTTTCGATACCCAGCACTGGCAGATGGTCGTTGCAGTGATTCCTGACCATTAGACAGAGAAATTCAGGACCGTCTTTGAAACATGGTAGAAATTTAGTGCAAAAAAAAATTTCATGATCATGAAAATTATATATAAATCAAAAAATACCACCATCTTGTTCCATTATCCTAAAAACAAAAAAGTAGGTGAATAATAGAAAAGGTTTCAAACCTTCGTCGCGATGATTTGGTTGGCAGAACGATGTTTCAGATTAGGAGACAGAGGTCCGATCTCCGGTAATGGCAGACAGTTGTTACAAAGATACAATAACTTCTATAAGTGTGTTAAAGTGTTCTACTGTTAGAATTTTCATTGTAAGAAACTTTTTTTTCGACTTATTAGAAAAAATATGAATTTTGAGCTAAGAAAATTTTCTTAAATATTTCTTTGATTTTTACTGCATATTATTAACACAGTGAGTATTTTCTTGTTTTTCTTGCAATAAGCTTCTGTTATTCTTGCGTTAATATAAATTAATTGTGAAAGTTAATACAATTATTTAGCATTTACCACTCAAGTAGGCAGTGAATTTAACTGTCATAGCAATATTTTATTGAATAAATAAACATTCAATCTGCATATGAATAAGCTAATTGATGTTTTTTTCCTTCTGATACTTATCATAATTTATGTTATTTTGACTTTTGTTACGAGTTTAATCTATGAGTAACACTAATCCCCGAAAGGAAATTATGCCAGATCCTTCTCGTTCATGATAAGTGTCTTTTCATACACGATTAAAGAATTTCTTTCTCTTTTCAGAATGCTGGAGCGATCGGTGCTCGCGCTGCTCCTAATCATCCTAGCAGCCGGCATCGCTGAGGCCTTATCCTTTTGGCAGAACACGCGAAAAAGTGACCCAGGCAGAGTTATTCACAAGATACCGCTTAAGAATGATCACCTTCCAACAACATCGGATAAATTTTTGGATCAAAATTTCCTCTACAATGTGCTGAATGTTGCTCAGTATCTACAATGTAAGTATAAAAGATATGTTTAGTGTAATTTGTTTAACTTTTTTTTATCTAATAGTACAAAAAGTAAATTTTTTATATGAATATAGTTTAAATCTAGACAACACTTACTAATGGGTCCTAAAACATTAGATAATCTACCCACAGAGTTGGGAACTACAACCTTGGTTTATCAAAGCCATCAATGGAGTTCGATTTGGAAGAATTTTCTATTTCGTGACGGCCAAGTTTACATAAAATTATTTTAATGCAGGATATTTTTTGCTGCAAATTTCGTACAGTCAGGGTTTAAATGACATTATTCCTTCAATTTTATACGTTTATTAGTACATAAATCTCTAAAATTGTCTCTAGTAATACAACTCAAGTATGTAAGTGATTGCAGCTACTGAACACGGGATAATGCAGCTCCTCTGATTATACGATATAGAAATACGATACACTTTCCGTTTGTAAGACCTTCACGGAATGCGTTCCTTACTTCATTTAGCATAGAAGCATTTTTATGAAGGGTTAATATTTTAAACATGGATTGTATTATATAGATATTTTGTTCCGTCTAAACGACAATGGTTCTTATGATAAATTAGGGAATATAAGATCTGTAGTTTAGTGGTACACTTGGTATTGAGTCACTTTCAAGTTCTCACCATAAGTTGTCAGTTAATTCCTCTAAATATTCGCTACATTTCCGAATGTTTTAAATTATTTTCTAACTCACTCTTTTTTCTACGCATATGAATTGTAAAATCTTAATTTAATTTTTAATATGAATTCTTTGTTCTAATACAACTAAAATAAATTTTTTTCTGTGAGATAAAAAAATAGGGAGCTCTTCCTTCTCACTCAATAAATGAATTCGTTACATCTTCCAGATCAAAAGATCTTTAATTTTTAAGCAAACCTGTTAGAAATTCAGTAAACTAATAATTAATGCGAACTGAATAATAATTCTCTAAATGACATATAATAATGAAAAATTACATATTGTTATTGTTAATTAATTGAATCTTAATAATTGTGTTAGTTAATTTTTATTTGTTGTTAATAAACTGTTTGAAATTATCAAAGGAACAACTAATTAACACATTCATAGCCACTGCCATGAATTTACGTTATTTCGCAAGCCTTTTTATTTTTTTATTCATTTATTTTTTTTTTTTTTTTTTTTTTTTGCCGCTAAATTATCAAATTTAACGGTATTGAGAATATTGTTTGAAAACAAATTGTCAGGCAACAGAAGAGACAGGAAATTGAAAGAATTTTATAATATCGTGTTTTCGAAACAGTTAATGTCCTACGTAGTTGGCCAAAGAAAACTAATGAAACCAGCTTTAGAAATTTTGCATTTAAATCGGCTCTCAATATTATAATAGTGAAAGAATTTCCGGTTCCTAATGCATTTATATATTGTGATTGTAATAGCACTTTTTGAACGATCTTCCTCAAAAATTTAAATTTTTTTGGCACTGTTTAATTGTTAGGGTTTGGAAAAAAGTTAACGAATAGGAATTATACGGATTCTTAATTAAAAAATTTATTCAGTGTTGTTACAGCTTCCATTAGTTTACTTCCTCAAAACTTTACATAGCTCAAAGGATTTTATCGACCTACCCTTTATCTAAGAAAAGATTGTAATTTTTAACGAATAAATTTAAATGTATTCCCTGTGTTGTAAATGAAAGGTGTTTAAATGCTTTAATTTCAACTTAGAATATTTAAGGTAATAGAAACAGCACACATAAAAATGCCTGGTACATCAAGAACAAAATGTTGTGAAAATACGTCACTTTATTGAAATCAGTCGAGCGACATAGTCTGAGATCACATCCGTTCACTCCATTTCTGATTGTCAAATTGGCATAGTTAGAGGTCAGTAGAAGAGCAAAAGGGCAAAAACTGGGCAGGGTAAAAGTGCGAATTCCATACTCTGATAAACTGTAACAACTACGCCTAATATTTGCGAAAATATTTATGTGTCATGCTAAATTACAAATTCATCTTACTCAGTTCCTTTAAACTGTTTTTGATCTATTAAAAATTTCACGGAACTAATTTGTCAGTTTAAGAGTTATTAAAAAATAATGAATTAATTTTGTTGATCGCCGCAAAGTTTCTCTAAATTCCTGAAATTTTAGCATGTGTTCTTCTAAATCAGCCCATCCTCATAACTGGATATGCGCCGCGAGGAAATGCATTGTCAACGACAAGTTAAATTATAGAACTTCCCTTACTATTTGATATCCTCAAAGAAACAAGTATTTAAACTCAAGAAGCTTAAAAATTTGATTATAAACACATATATACTAATTCGATTCATTTGAGAAATTTAACATGAACCCAAATGTTCAGTAAAATGATAATTTTGTAAGGCTACATCATTGTAAATAACACTTCTTTGCATCGCCGAGTTAGAAAACCGGCCTCAATGTTTGAAGAACTGGGTTCGAAGCGACAACCACGGAAAGGGTCGTTACACCCTATCTAAACGTTGTAATTTTATCAATAAGTGGAATTTTTTTTAAAATTAGAAATTCTCTGTACCAGATGAACAACAAACTATATTACTGAATAGTTAATATTAACAAACTATACATACTGAATAGTTAATTTTGTAATTAACACATAATTTATTGTGGTTATATTTGTGAAGCAGTGGCCGTGGCGGCCTTGTGGTACAGCGCACTGGTTTTCGGTGCTAAGGGTGCTCAGATCGAATCCTGGCGAAGCGCCACTAAAATGCCTCCGTTTGTGTCGTCCCTTCATAGGGGGCAATGCTGGTCCGCCTATATGGCGCCCCCATAATAAAATGGTCAGCAAAACTGCGATGAATTATAGGCGAATGTCTTCGCGACAAGTGCCTCCGCATTAAAAAAAAATTTTTTGTGAAGTATAGTTAAAAATGAAATTTCCCTTTTTTGCAAACTTTGTATCGAAATAGTGAATAATCCTTCTATCATGTGATTACTGAAAATTTATATATTTTAAGTAATTAATTTTTTAGTAGCGTTGTTTTTTTAGATTTTCTATCTATTCAATAATCCTTGAATGACTTGTCTATTATACGTATCAGTGAAACGTGTTTCATAATGCATGTATATACCTTACAGACTCTTTTTCTCATTATAATACATCTGTTTAGTTTATATGCACAAGTACTATTTTAAGTATCCGTATTATGATTAATATTCTGAGACAGAAATACAATTTTTCTTTACTATTATGAATATTTTTTGTTACATTACAAAATTAAAAGCAAATTTAAAATTAAAATAAAATTCGTGTTGGTTTTCAGAAAAAGTTATGGTAGTGTTATTTTAATAAATTCTTCATAAATATTACAAAGTTCTATAACACATATACAATGTAATCTCTTTGACACCTCCGCCCCCTCCGCTCATCGCGTATCGGCCCATACGTATACAATGTAAAAGAAGAAACAACGTCCAGGGCTTTTGCAGTACTCTACGTTTCGATTCGTATTCTATTAAGGCTGCTATGTACTAAGAAAAAAAAATCGTATTTCCCTTTTCCTCTTCTTGCAGACTCTTGTGGTGGGAGGAGTCCAGTTGACAGTTCGAGAATTTCACCCCCCTTAGGATTGACATTTTGAGAGATTGTAATGGCTCTCACTCTATAGGGGTGTTAAGCGCTGCCCCCAAATTTTTTATTTAAAAAATATTTTTGTCAACTATTAACAGGTACATAAATGCTGATAATCAAATAAAATTGGTATTGTCAGATAGCCTGAACTTTTCTGCAAAGCGCTACAGGATTCATTTTCTAAATTTCGTCCACCGAAGGAATTTATGAGCGTTTAAAACACACTATACCAGATTTTCCCCGAATAATTTAAATTTTAAAATACTAATTGCATTTTAAAAAAAAAAACGAAAAATGTACGCAAATGTAAAATTTCTTTCTCTATGATGGAGTACAATTTTTAAAAAAAAATCTTTGAATCCAAGTCGGCAATCCGTGGACAAATATTCTCCATAGGTTAACACTGAAGTGAGCGAATCCAATGGGGTTAGTACATAGAAGCCTTAACCTCTCAATGCCCATTTTGAAACCGAATGAAAATGGAAATTTTATAGAACATACTTTTTTCCTAAGCAAAATTTTCATTCTTCAAACATAAAAAAAAATAAATAAAAGACCGTTACTGATTAATCTTTGAATGCGTTGTATGTGTAAAAATTCATTTCTTTCTTACCATTAAGATGATATAAAAATAAAATTTAATAAAATAAAAAAAATTTATTTTATTTGAAGATGATATAATATGATCTAGCTTTAATGAAGTCAGAGAAATAATATTTTTATTCAACTCACTCACGTGTTGACACTTTTTTAAATGTGTTAATATATAGGAACTTCTTCAAATTATTTTTCATTTAAGCTAAAATTCTGTTCTCTTTCTCCTGATGCATAAGTTCAGAGTAGAGAAACACTGTAGGTGAATCATTCATTATGCCATTAAAACTAGCAACTTACCACTATCTCTAAAGAATCTAAAATATTCTTTTTCCTGTATTCAAGTTCATACCTTTGGGATAAAGATTAATATTTGTTCCCAAATGATAAAAGGAATTTAAATAAGGGAGAACGATTTAAAAAAAAAAAAAAACCTCGATTTGAATGGTTCAACCAATACCAGTGCTTTCAGTGAGAAAGCAAGTTGATTGCAACTTCGCCCGTGTGTTATAAATAACAATCGTAAACTTTAGAGTAAGCTAGCTGAAAACCCGCACTTCGCTACGGAGTACATTCAAATTAAATACAACTGTCAATGTATGCAATTAATGCCAAAAAAAAAAAATATATATATATATATTTATTTATTTATTTATTTATAATAAATACGACGATCAATATATACAATTGATGTAATAAAAAACAAAAAAATATATTTATAAAAAAGTCGTAAGGGACATTTTTATAGACAAAATAATGTACAAGAAAATATTCAAATTAAATGCATATACTAAAGAATATATGCTAAATATATACTAATATATAATTTCTATATACTAAAGAATATAGTACAGTTAATATAGTACAGTTTGAGGAACATAATATCTTTTATTGTATTTTAATATTTTTTTGGAGAATGTCCAATCGTCTGCCGCATTAGCAAGAAAAAAATTTTTTTGTCTATTTAGTTGTTATGCATGTGACGATAAATTTTTTTAAAGTACCAGAAAAAGAAATCACGTGATCAGCATTTAATAAATTAAATTCTAAAAATTAATCTTTAAAAGTTTACCAAAAACTCAGAAAATGGAGGTAAAGATTCGAAAAATATCTCATTTTGAAGGAATTTTTATGATCTTTCTCGTGATATAAATTTTATAACCCTCAAATTATTATTTTAAATGCAAACTTAAAAAAAGTTACCAAAACAGCTTAAAAATTTAATTTAAAAAAATCTAAGAAGAATTTTTCAAAAATCTTTCTTAGTGCACCCCTACACTATAAGAAGAATCGCCATGCATAATTTCAGCCCTTTAGGTCCAGCGGTTTGGTCTGTGCGTTGTATGTCAGTCAATCAGTCAGTCAGTTACAGAACTGTTAATATGTATAGATTATAAACTCGTGAGTAACATTTTAATGAACTATAAATGATATAAACAAGTAAAATCTCAGGTATCACCTATTCTAAATACATTAGTTGTTAGTAAAATGGATTGAAATATGAATAAAAACTAATAAATAGGACTATAAAGTGCATGCAGGTTTAAATAATTTAAAATAATTGTAATTTAAAAAGGGAAAGTTTAAGTTTAACGTTAATTTAAAAAAGCTTACAAGGGGAATTATGACAAGAAAAAGGTTCAAGATTAAAATCAATTCTTGAAAACATATTTTAAACCGTAATTATGTTTCGTCATAATATTTTAAAGAAGTCATAATATCCCAACTCTTAGCATTCGGTTAACTCCTAACAGCGCGTTTACACAAGTCCGAGTGGGCACTCGGAACGCCTCCCCACCTCGAAATTTGATCCCCACTCGCTTCGTGGGGAGTCGAGGTAAACCCGTGCTACCCTCTTTTCCACCCCTCCCCAAACTCAGTTGGGGGAACATATTTGGCGGGAAATTTGGCGTTATTTTTACAGGAGGCTAGCGGATTTTCCAGACCTTGTTTTTCTTTTCTGGAGCTATGGAAGACGCAGAAATTTTGGCGTTGTCCGCACTACATCTGCTAAAATTATATAGTAATTTGGAAATAAAAAAAAAGAAATTGAAAGAAGGCGTCGCCGTAGACGATGGTGGATGATAGCGTGTCCATATATATATTTATATACACACCATATATATATATACATATATATACAAACATATATATATATATATATATATATATATATATATACATATATATATATTAAATGCATATACATACATATCTGTATATATACAAACATACATATATATATATATATATATATATATATATATATATATATATATATATATATATATGTGTGTGTGTGTGTGTGTGTGTGTGTGTGTGTGTAAAAAAGTAACTAAAATAAAATTTTTCTTTGTTGACCTAAGTAGGAATTGACTTAAAAATTTTTTTTTTAATATTACTTGCTTTTGATGCTATGGAGAACTCTGAAATTTTGACGTTTTCCGCTGTACATCTCCTAAATTTATATAACAATTTGGAAAATAAAAGAAAAGAAATTGTACATTATTAAAAAACAAGAGGTTAATATCAGGGGGGGGGGGACTTCAGACTTTTTTTTAAACGTGCTTATTTTTGGAAACATATAAACATATTCTATACGTATACTAAACGTGTGCTATCCATGTATATTGTACGTAAATAAATGCCCTATATATGTATGCTTTATGTAAACATGTATGCATATATGCTATATAACAGGCGTGGCCACGCTAAACCGCGTTAAGGGCTATTTGGGAAAGTCTACATAAGGGGTGTCAAACTCGCGGGCCGCATGCGGCCCTCGACGAACATTTTTGCGAACATTATTGGTTGATAAATATCTTCTTTTCCAGCACCCGAAAGAATAGATGCTTGTTTCCTCCAACGATGGCCGCGAAAAGTAGCCATTAAAGAAGTTTTTTGGCCTTCAGTTTTAGAATAGGCATGTTTAAAGTGGCCGACATTCTAGTCCACGAATCGTGCACTTTAATTTTATTTCTGTGGAGTGGATGCTTAGGGTCCCAAATGATGGGCTCATTTTGATACAGCTCTAGAAACTTTAATACGTCAGCATTACTCCACTCCATTTTTAATACAGAAAAAAACATGTTGCTAGTCCAAACGCTGAAAGAAGAATTAAATGTGTGAATGAACACCGGTTATTCCCACCCCTCCCCAACGTGAAAATATATGCCAATTTTATAATAAAATAAGCCAAAAACAGTGATAATGATCACTGACTGTCTTCCGTGTCACATATTTCTTTCTGGTAACCATTTTCTTTGACTCGCCAAAGAAAAACCGCTTAGCTGACGATCGTGCAACAGGCGAGGCGAGGTCGTAAAACTGTCAGTTGGGAACGTAATTGATGAGTGTCAACCCCCGTCTCGCCTCACCTTGCTCAGTAATGTGTGAACGAAGCATAATACGTAACTTTTTTTACTTTTTTGCGGAGGAACTTGTGAGACATTCGCCTTTTGTTATTCACCGCGTTATTCTTGCTGGCTAGTTTATTATGGGAACACTCTTTAGGTGAGCCAGCATTCCCCGTGAGGGGACAACACGTTAACGACCAAGCATTATTCTGGATTTGAACCCGAGCCCACTATACCATTATGCTAACAACTATACCATTTGGGCAGTCCCTAAGATGTAACGTAAGACTACTGGAATGATCATAATTACATATAAACATTCTATGTGTAATTTTAACTACAGCAGTATGTAAAACAAACTTTCTGAAAAAAGAGCCAGCTGCTACGAGAAATAATAATTTTACTGCCATACCGTTTGTATAAAAGGGAAAGGGACCAATCAGCGATAAAAAAAAATTAATATAAAATAATAACCTACAATGTAAGTCATAAAAACCGATGCGTAACATTATCTTGGCAATTTTTTTTTTTCATTCGAGGAAAAATATTAAAGTATTCTTATTTTTGGTTTTTCTAGAATAGATAAACTTTTAACTCTTCTTGCGTTAAAAAATTAGCCATGTAAAGAAAATTCCCAATTCAGAAAAAAATAATTACTATAGAGTGAAATATTTATTACATGATGATTATTATCTATAAACTTATTAAAATCCCAAAAATCCTGACATTTGGAACTAGGATTTTCTTCTTTTTCCTCAGGGTTGAACGCATTTAATAGAAATATCACAGAGAAATCGTAAATGCTAACTGTGGCACTCACACAATTACTCTCGTGTATGATTAAACGCGATAAAAGATGCCTAAAATTAGCAACTAATTCTACAGCATTATTTTGGATGCGATAAACTTTCAATTTTTAAATACTCGATTTTGGTCAGTTCTTCAGTGTAAACGCACGAATTCATTTTTATTGGATTGTTTATGAAAATCTAGATTGAAAGTCATATCATAGGTACCTTAAACCGGTTTTTTCAAAGCTTTTATGAACTTGCCGCTGCATAGACAGATGAGTTGGTAAGTCACTAAACTACACTGACTGAAGTTTAGCTTTCTTGGTAAGGGTCCGTATTTGATTCCCTTAAGGGAATCAAATATGGACCCTTACCAAGAAAGGGACAAAATATATTCAGCTCCGTCTGAACGAAGTAAAGGCACGTTAATTCTATTAAGCCATAAGTTATTCAAAAATATGAGGGTTAGAGAAAGAGAAGAAATAATGGGTGAGCCACCTATTCAAGGGAACGAACGAGACGTTGATGGCTAGACAAGTATATCATCTCGGAGAGTTACCAAAATTCAAAAAGAACCAAAGCAATTTTTTTATTATTATTTGTACAGAAGTAATATAGCTTATTTAATTCAATTGAGTACGTGACATAAAAGTTTATTAACACCGTCGAATAACTCAATCCTATCACCAGTCGTAATGTTAAACTTCAAACCCATCAGTTTTTGCAGATAATCTCAAACAAGAAGCTGCATTAATATTATAACAATAAACTATTGCTCTTAAAATAACAATGAAGATGGGCATTAACTTAGACTGATATCTCTGATTTAGAAAATAAACACAAGAAAGGTTAAAGATAAATATAAAGGTATACCGTTCACGTTATTAGTTGCTTCAGGTGTTTAATCAATCACATAATAGACTGCTTCTGTATTACATAAATATGTACTCCCATTCTCTTTTAGTCTTATATCATATTTTTAAAATGCATGCATCCAACATGCTTCAATTACTTTTTCGAAGATTAATTCAACATATCTTACATTAGTTATTTATTTACCTTCTTTCTTTTTTTAGCATTTTTCTAACTCGTTGCTTCAGATAACTAGCTTCACTTTTCAAGGGCAAGAAACTAATGGCGTTTACAAAGAGAGTTTGGCGTAATTAAAGCCAGTGCTTTCACCTGATGACCGATTTTCCCTTTTAATCTAGATTTCCACTAAGCCATATATAAGCCGTAGCATTCTTTGGATAAGAAACGCAAAAATAAATTATGCATCAGGTACCCAAAACGAACGAAGTGTATACGACTGTTAATTTATTTAGCTCTCATTTATAAAGTATATTTGTCACAGACTTATACAATTAACATATCATAAATATATATATATATATATGGGTGTTTGTGTAAAAAGTGTAAATCAACAAAGCAGACAAAAGCAAAGAGACTGAAGAGGACAAGAAAAATTTAAGTAGTCCCAGTACGAGCAAATGCATGGAGAACTGAAATCCATTAGATAATATTGAATTATTATCCATCAGTCTTAACATTATATAGATGAGTTAACAGAAAAGACAAATCTCATTTACTCTTATATCTTCCACAGTAAAAACTACCTAAGTAAATTAAACAAAATCACAATGTTTCTGAAGTGATATTAAAAATTATACATCTGTGACGTTGCACTATACTTCACAAAATTTAAAAAAATAAACGGATGCGAAAGCCACCACCATTTTTAGTATACGAGGAAAAATTGTAAGATTATTGAAATTCTTTGTCGTTGCCCCCCCCCCCCTTGGAGAATAAACAACTGGAACAATACAAACAGCCAGTTGTTGAAGATGTAGATTCTATAAATTTTAAATCTTAAATAAATTTCATCCAGTTAATAATTAGATATTAAATACACGAATTTTACAATAAGTAATACCAAGCGTTTTAAAAGAGGTAGTAAAAAATGTAGAAAAGTTCAATATTTAGTGCCTTTAAACAGAACTAATAAATTTTCATAATTTTGTTACCACATATAATTTGAAACCTGTAAAAACTTGGCTATTTATGTTAACAAATATATCAATAAATTATGCCCAATTTTCGTTCATAAAATATTCAAAAATACACATTTTTCACACCTCTTTTTTTAATTGTGTTATTCATAAGAGCAACTTATCTAGCAGTTTAAAGAAAACTCTGTTGGAAATCTAGGTAATTACTGAAGCATTAGCAACACTAATTACATCCTTAATCATATAAAATTCAACTATTTGTTTAACACATATTAACAACACATATAGACATTATTATACACATCATTCATCATGATGTAATGAAACATCATTTACTACATATTAAAAACCTAATTGTAAAAGGAATCTTTAGATATATAAATATAAAGGAATAGGTGAAATCTTTATCTAATTTATTATCGTTAAATCGTAGTAAAATTACTGAATACAAAGTTAAAATACTGTATCTGTGGTGATATAAATGTGTTTTGGTATTAGATGTGCTTAATCAAAATTTTCTTTGAAAAAATTAAATTATTTTAATATTTAAAATGGAATATAAATCAGAGTAAAAACTCTTAAATAGACAAACTACAATACTCATTATAAAACTCAAAACAAACTATATAACTCAAAACAAACGAAGAAGGACTATTTTTAATCATTCCAAATGATAGTGGAACTACTAAGAATCTCAGTCAAAGTCTGTTTATTTCCTTTACCCACACGTTATCAAAAGTGAGCTCAGTAAGGCTAGGTATAAAAACACAGGAATCTGCAGACCAGTAAAAACTCTTTGCTCTGCACATTAAGAAGAAAAAGTATTTGCTTTCGAAATTCGCACAATACCATTTAACTATTACTTATTTGTAGTGTATTTTTTTTTCCTTGTCCAATTTGTTTCACTAGTTTTTTTTCTATCAATAAAAATTGTTTTCTAATCTGTTAATTTTATATTGAAACACACTTGTTAAATCATGACAATGTTACAAAATGATATCTCTAATAGAACATTTTTTTTTTCATTACATAGTAGTAGTACATAATTTTGTAATTTGTACATAAAGAGGAACTAAACAGTTCTTTAAGAAAGAGCATGGTATTCTTCTCAAATACCTATTTTATTATGGGGCATTTAGAATTAAAAACTAAGATTTCGCTATCTCAGTTATTCAACACCATTATTTTGAATTTAAATATGATGTAATCGAGTAATAAGTAATCAGGTTTTTGACTAATGAACAGTTTTGTAATCTTGAGTTATAAAATACTGCGATCCATGTCTCAACCACTAGTGATACATAATTACTTTCTTTAGCTTTATAAGTTACAGAATATTGCAGTCAAAAAGTTAATGCCACTTTTTTATAATTATTTTTAATTATCTTATTATGAGTACAAATACCAAAATCTCTCTCAAAAGACTCAAGCAAAACGATTTCAATCAAATTTTTAAAAAACATTCTTATTTTTACTCTATTTTTCCATCAATTACATAATACTAAAATGATCGATTTTCTAAGACTGATCGCACAGTAATACTTCTCAGTTTCCAAGACAATTATGTTATTTGAGACACAGGCATTTATCTTATAACTGTACATGTTCAACTTTATTTAAATTTAAACATTTAGTTACTGAACATCATAAAATTTAGAAATTCATATATAAAATAACTAACATATAAACCAAGCTTTTATTATACCTATGTAATCATCACTGTATAAAGAAAGAAAGGTAAAAAAAAAAAATAGTTCTAAGAACGGAGAAAGAAGCATAATAATAATCAAATTATCTACAATTATTGAAATACACTTCCGGCGGAGGTAACAGGATAAGAGATCGAAACAGTCTGATGAAGCTAGCATGATTAATATCGGGGCTATTTCGAAGGGGTTAACAGAATTTATTTACTGATATGTCTGGAAAAAATTCAGTCAGCGTGAAAGCCTATTTCCAAAAATTTTGATCGTGAAATTTCAGTACACAATAAATGACGTTAAAAGGTATTGAAATTATATTCTCTTAAATCATTTTTATTTTTTCACACGAATTTGTAAAAGATAAATGCGTAATTAGAAATTGCAAGTTTTCATTCTTTCTCATGCAGAGTTGCTTTATGAGAACTTTCAGCACTAGATTTATTGAGAAGAACGAGGATTATAAGCGGCAGATCTAATCTCTTCCAGCAACCTCCAAATGACAAATTCTTACTTAATGAAGATCCCCGGAGTCATTTATCTTATACAGGCTAGAAACAAATGATAAGACAAATAGATGCCGGTTCTCTAAGTGATTCCTATGAAGTAAAGAAGATACCAGATATCTGATTCTTCAAAAGGAGGGAAAACTATATAAAAGACGGGGATACTATCAAATTCTTGAATAAATTATTTTTTAACATATTTAACAATAACTAATTAACATAGATATCCCTTAAGCAAATGAATAGTTGTAGTACTATTTAATTACAACAATTCAAATACTTCTGCGAATAAAGAATAAACATTTTATGTTATTTAATAGCCTATGACTCATCAAAATTACTGCCAGACCTAAAATAGCTCTTTCTTAAATAAAAAACATAATATTTAAAATAGTGGGGGAAATGACATGCCATGTTTTTTGAATAAAATATATATGCATGTTAAAGAAAAAATTGAGGGCACAAATGTCTAATCGAAAATTTCAACTTCATATTGTAAACAGACAAACATAACTTCTTTTAATATTCAAGAAACTGGATATTACGTTGGACAGTGAATAACATATGTTGTACAGAACAAAATCAATATCTCTATTTCAAATATTGTAATGTATGAGTACTTTTGTAGTCCAACTAGCAGGAAACATATTCCCAATGATAAACTCTTACTATTTTAAACATGAATCTTACAGAATTGGTTTCCTACTTGCTAGAATTAAACTTACAAAATGCAACGAAATTTTCTTAAGGATTTCCTCCGTTTTTCCCCACTAACTGGAGCCGAACAGTTTACCCAGAAATGAGGAAGGAAACAGGAGATTTCAAGCATTTTTGACGTTGTTTCCCAACATCGCTTTTCTTCAATGGCCCTGGTTACATCTTTTGATGCAATCGAGCAACGATTTGGGTTAGTTATTAGGAAAAACGATATGTATGGACTTGGTCTGATGTTTGCCTTAATTTCTTTGCATTAAATCAAGGAAGCGGTGAATTCTAATGCATCCTACTTCATGCGGTTAAAAAAATGGATATCCTTGTTTTGACGGATGAGCGTTTATTCTACAAAGTTTATTAGAAGAATTGATTTGAAAATGACAGTTTTTTTTAAAATAGGGGTCAGTATACTAATAAATCAAGGAACAACTATTTTGACCACTACGCGTTTTTTCATAATATAGGAACATTTTTTTTTAATTCCTTTAAGAACATATTTTAAAACTGATAATTAGAATATTTACAAAAATTGATTTAGTATAGAGTGATCTGGAATAATGTAATTTATAACAGAATAAAAAAACAGCCTTTTAAATATTAAATTATTTTTAATACCAAATAAAAATAGCAGGTTGGTGACATAATAATATATGCAGGTTGTCATCCAGTTATGTCACTATTACACTTTCTTAATTACAATGATAGTTCTTTTCTCGAGGCTAGTAACTTAATTATACCAATTTACTGTCATGAAAATGCAAATAATATATCCTTAGCAATCTTGCATGAATCGATTTGATAGTTACTCTCGTTAGAAACTATTCAGCCCGAGAGAAAATCATTGGTATAGGAAACAACATAACGATAGAAATTGAAAGGGGAAGTTGCATTCGATTCATTTATGTATTTCTCTTCTGATCATCAGAGGCTGAAGTTATGGTCTTTACTGGGCAATACAAATAGCATTATGCTAGGAATTATTTTTTATTTCTACAGAAATAATTCACCGGTATCACAAATCTGTAAATTGTACAAATCTATAATCTATTTTGAACCATGCCAAACATAAATTTACCAGACCGATCCATGAAAGAAAATAATCTGCATTGGAAACTTTCATGATATACAGTAACCACCGCTTATAGTGATCACTGGTTACAAGAATCAACCGTTTATAAGAATCAATATCGCGAAAACAAAAACAAATGAATTATTTCCATGTTAAAATTTTCGCTTTAAAGAATCAATCCACCGGTTTTAAGAATCAGTTTACACTCTTCGCTTTACTTCCATTTTTCCAAAAAACCTACTTAAACCCTCAAAAGGCACGAAGTTCGTTCTTTTTTTTAAAGTAAGATTGATAAGATGGGATGGAATATAGGCGTAAAATTCACCCCTTTCTTTATTAGACATAACATAATCGTTTCCCCTTAAACGCTTTACCACAACACTGTCCTATTAGCTTGACCTGAGATAAATGAATATATTTGATTCTTTTTCCAGATGATTCAGATGATGGATTTTTAGGGATATATATTTCATTTATATCACTGAAAAACCATGAATTTTCAACCATTCTACAAAATTCTATAACTAAGTTTTACACAATATTTAGTGAGCGTAGAGTAAAAACTATGAATTAGTAAGGGATATAACAATGTATACATTTAACGAAAAGCTCCCTTGCGAATGCATACACGGTGAAATAATCTGATCGAAATATATTTTCCAAAGATACTATAAAGTAAAATTCTTAGTTAATAAATTAATTCATGACTAAATTATAATTGTAAGAACTTATCATTGACAGTTGTAACCTATTATAATCAAATTAACTTAATAGTACAGTCTAGTCATCCAAAGCAACCACATATTTTCTCTTAAAGAGCAGGGTAAAATGCAGTTGGCTAGAAAATCAAAAATTAATGGTTACTTTTGCGTATTAAAGACGGGGTGAGGGGGGGGGGGGGGTCCTGTCAGGAAGATATAGTTTTTATCTTAATAGTTATGAGAAAGTAAGCCAAATTTTTAATGAGACTAAATTACTTTTGTTATATCATTACAGCATTGCCATCAAGTTGCCATTACGAGGGTACACGCTATTCCTGCAATATCGGTCTTGGATGTCTATTCCAGGGACAAAGACCCCTCGATCTGTGCAATGGAGGTTTGCTATGGAGTTGCTGTGTACCACGAAGCGTGGCTCCGTCTCTCGTTAATTTAGTTAACGAGCCAGGTAAGACGTAAATTTGACTTGCTCTAAACTCTCAAAACTGAAATTAGTGATTGGGCAAACGAGTCTCGTTCCTGTCACGTTATCTAAATTGTTCATGAATACACGGCATTACGCACATAACCTAAAGAAGAATACTGCGTTTCTCATGAATCAAAGTCCATTCAGGTTCTTTAGCAAATACTAAATCATTATAAAATCAGTGGAGCTAAAGTGAAATTTAGTAAATGTGCGTGTTCACAGTTCAACAGTCTGCTCTTATTCTAGTTATTTTCCCGAGAAGCGAAACTGAACGAGATAGATAAACGTTGCACCACCTTTTGAGTGGTGTAAAAACAAAAAATAAATAAAACTACCAAAATATTAAAGAGGAATGAAAAATCATTTGCAACGACAAGTTATTTACAATTTCTTTTAATTCAAATAATCATTTCCTAATGAATCCATAATCGAGAATATTTGAACAACTGTCGTTTTCACACAAGAGCAGGTGGTAATACGTTGGTTTCATCTTTCTTTGGGTGCTTGAATTCTCCATAGAGAGCAATAAATGATATCAAGATTTCGATAATTTCTCGATAAAATAGTTTTTGTCGATGCTTTAGCAGACTGGCTCTTAATTTGTTCGTTACCCCGTTTCCCTGTTCAAGTAGATCTCATTAATCATAAGTTTCAGACCAACAAATTTGATAGATTTGAAATCCATTTTTCTTTTCTTTTTTTCCTCTCTTTCTATTACGTTTTTCGAACTTCAGTTGCGGTCTTTTTGTCAGAGATAGCAAATTGATAACCACTTTGAATTTTGAAAGTTTGAGAGTGTGTAGTAAAATTGTTCCTTCACAAATGCAATATTTTATACATGTTGTTTCATCTATTTATAGTCTTAGTGCAATGTTGAATTAATTTATGATTGGGTTTTGGGCTCGACGGGTTGTAAAAAGAAATACTTGACTAACAGAAGAATAAAGACTGAAAAATTAAATTTTTTTGTAAGAAATTTAAGAAAATTTAAGAAAATCGTTTACAGATGTTTTAAGGAAGAAAAAATGTTGTTTTTGAGCTAGAAAAAGCAATATTAATCAGAGAAAGAAAAAATTAATCTTTTTTATAGTACAACATATAAATAACTTCGAGAATTTACGATTTTAATTTATATTGACAGCGTTTAAAAATTACTCCATAGTAAAAACCCAGATGAGAAAAAAATATTCAAACTTAGTTAAAAGAAAATTGGAAGTATTCAGAGAGTACAAGTATGTTTTTTGAAAGAAAATAATATTTCTGTCATAAAATTTTCAAAATTTTCCCTGTTTACTTCATTAATACAACGCTGCAAATTTAAAATTTTTTTTTTTACATTTTATAATTTCTAACTCTATTGCTATATTCTAAGACATTTTTGGCAGCTCCTAAGAACTTTAAAAAAAAAATAGGGAACTCAACCTCTTCCTGTTTCTCTATTCTATAAACCTTTTGAAATTTGGTTTAGTTTCTACATACTTAATCGCTTTATTTATCCGTTTGATTTTGTATAAAAAATATTATCTGTATCATAAAGTGTTTCAGTTTCTTTTCGTATAGTTTATTACAAAGTCTAAAAATCAAAATATTTTACATATTCAAGCACAGATATAAACTAATGCTTTGTTGAAGTAGTATGTATTGACTGTATCTATTAATACGAATACGTTTGATCCAAAAAGTATTAAGCTGATTTCGACAGCTCTTCGATATGATATAGTTTCACCAATATTTTTTAAATTAGTTTGTGGTCATCTGACATCTTATGTCATGTGACTATTCATTTCATGTAATTAAAAGTATATAAATTAAGTTATTTGGTCTTTTACTTTCATAAATAAACTTGTCATAGCACATGCTTCTTTTAATTCTTAAAAGTTCATTTACACATTACTTAGCTAAAAATGTATTCGTCATCTTCAGTTATGAAAGAAATAATCTTCCTCTCAGTTTATCATTCATACTTATAACTACTTGCAATGGAATCTTCGTATCTCTCACATCAAAATAGAAACTGCGAGGTTGAGTCCTATTCAGAATTGAGATATTCTGCATTAGCATCAGTTAGGATTTTTTCTCTGTGGTTCCCATTCCGTTCTTTTAATCATTGCCTCACTTTCAGATTTTTATCTGTTGGATGTTTAAATAGAATCACCTTTAGAAGCAATCTGTGATTGAAAGTAAAAGAAAAGAACATTTTTCTTGTCAGGAAATATCAAAAAAATTCCATTGAACTTCACTTTTCTCGTAATGAATGCCCAATCCTCTTTCTTCAATCAATAATTATTTTAACTTATTTTCTCTTATCGTGATTGTAAGGATATGGCTGGTTATCCACGTACATAGATGATAATTATGTAAGTGCGGACGTGTACGTATGCGTGGGCGTGCGAATTGAAATGGAATCTTTCTTTAATCGAACTCCCTCTGAAAGTAAAAAAGAAATTCAATAATCAAAATAAATTCTGCAAATACAATTTATAAATAAGTATTCAATTTAGTAATCTCTTATATTAATGAAAAAGGAATAAAATATCTTATGCAAAAACATTACTCAGGAAATAAGCATATTAAAGCATATGAATTACAAATACAAAATTAAATATATTGGACATCTAATGTAACTCAGCTGAGTGTATTACTGAAAAATTTCTTTTGATTATCCAATGAAACTTACTAATTGAAATTTATGGTACCCTTTTTATATTCACTTCCACAACAATACAATATCATGCGCGTGCTTATAACAGGAGACTAACTAAACGTTTTTCTTTCCTTTTAAATTCTCGGATTAGCTTCAGCCAGCCATGAAGGTGGACACGCACATAGAGGTTCAGAAAGAAAAAAGAGAATTACGCTCGAGTTGCTGTTATAACTAAAAATACCAAATACGTTGGAGAAAAAAACATGCTTCCAGAATTTCCCTCCTTGTGCATTTGAACCATGCGCTTGTTCTAAGGAAATTGCGACAAAAAAAATTTAGACTTTCCAATAGCAATTTTAAGAGGAATATTTTACTCTAAATAGAACAAATTATTCATATTTATTGTTAGAATTACTCTCTATTTTATTTATATTTATATTTATATTTATATATATATATATATATATATATATATATATACAGTCGAACCTCCATATATCGAACTTCCCCATATCGAAATTTTCTATATATCGAACTCTTAGCAAATCTCCATGTTCATTACATAGAAAATCTGTTTCTATATATCGAAAAAATCTCTATATATCGAAAATTTTTTTCACGACATATCGGGAGATTTTATTCCACTTTAGGATAAAATCTCCCAATTTTTGGCGTTTGAAACAATACTTCGTGGACTTCAGTTCGCGGAAAATGTCCCTGATGAAGTTTTTAATGGACTGAATAAATGCAAGCATTTCTTTGATGAACTTTCCGTAAAACTGGCTGTTCAGGAAGATATTCGTAGTTTTTTTTAAAGAATGTAACTGTGATCACTGTAACCACTGTCTGGATTGGTTTTTTTAAAGGTATGTAGTACTCAATAAATCTTTCATATTAATTCATTTTTTAGTTATTGACTTTCATTTAATGTGATTCACGTATAAATTAGAATTGGAGTTTCATATTCGAAAATTAGCTTTACTTTTAATGTTTTAGGAGAATTATGATAAAATTAAGATCAATTCTATATATCGAAATTTCTATATATCGAATTTTTTTCCGGCATTTTGCTAATTCGATATATGGAGGTTCGACTGTGTATATATATATATATATATATATATATATATATATATATAGAGAGAGAGAGAGAGAGAGAGAGAGAGAGAGAGAGAGAGAGAGAGAGAGAAAGTGAGAGGAAAGCTCGAACAGTTGTTAATGTTTCGTGGTCTTCTCCTTTTTACATGAATTTTTTCTTTGCATTTTGGGAACATTTGTTTGACTTTTTAACGGATGCTTTGATTATCAAGAAAACTATTTTTTAACTTTTCTGTAACTTCCATTAAAAAATATATTAATTTAGATAACATACTTTCTCCAAATAAAGCGAAGGCTCAGCATACATTTCCTAACCTAAGATTGTAACAATTTTTTGATAAAAGTACTAAAATTCCTGTTATACTTAATTTCAAAAATATCAGTTACTTTTTGTATCAGCGTTTTTAGATGACTTAATGAAAAATATCTGTAAATTGTCTTATCTATCAATACAAATTATGTCATATACGCCGTATGTCGTATAAGCTACGTCAATTTTTCTGCTCCTGAGCGAGTATGAAACAGATAAATCCCTTGATCAAAATGTTCTTTCAAGATGTTATGATGCTTAGAGGGAAGAAACCTGTGCGGGGTAACGCACAATATAGAGCTTCATTTAATAAGGAAAAAAAACAGAAATACTAGCAAGGATCGTTATCCGGGATTGTAGTGCCCCATCTACAGAACACCAATCGCTATTTCAGCAGATGGTCAAAAGTACTCCTGACATTCCCATCAAATTGTACATAGAGGTGAACGGAGACCTGATGCCGTTTATTGCATGTTAAAATTGGGTCAAAAGACAACCCCTTGTGATTTCGAACGGGTAGTCTTTATTGGTGAAAAGCAATTGAAGGAGCATTTTAGAACAGTCGAAATAGCAGCCGTTGGTCAAGGTACATTCTTTTAGTTTATGTCAGCACAACAGTCGACAGAAAAATCCTTTTGAGCAAATGCAGTAATGAAAGAAAATGATTATTGCAAGAGGGGACGTTCGTGCTTTAGAACCCTGTACGAAAAATAAATGGGCAACAGCTGAGCAGTTGAGAAAAACTTTCAACTAAGGTAGCTTAAACCTATTTTAACCAAAACTCACCACTAAAAGTTTCCCAAAGTTAGATATCACAGGCAGATTTTCTTTCACAAGCCTTTCATCCGTCCCATCGATGTACATCTTAGAATCCAGTGGGGCAAAGATACCCTGGAAGAGCAATATCCAACAAAGGAGGAATATGATAAGAACCGTTAATCTGTGTTCATTGGACGTTATTACACCCTTCTCTTAAGTCTCCCAATCCACACTCTTGACTGCAAAGGAATCAATGCATGTGCGGTAGAATATTTGTTTCTAACAGAAAAATTTTTATGGTTCTTTGATGGTCAGAAGCATTTTAATTTTTTAAGCGTTTTATTTAACATTTAAACAGTTTTGTTCCTCAGTTTTTATAAGGAGTGAAGGTCACCTAGTTTTCTCTAACGTGAATAGCCACGATGCAGCAAGTTAATGCTCTCATTCATGTGGTCACTTATGAGTTTGCAAAACATGACGGGGAAATTTTCTGTCTGTTATGTTAATCCTAATCATCAGACTTAAATCCTATTTAAATTTTATGGATCACTTTAGAACGAGATCATGAAAGGGACAGAATTCAGATGATTAAACTTTTTAAAATGTCAAAATGGTCTAGTGTTTGGAACACTGGCTTCGACTGATTGATCGATTGATTGAGAGCGCTACGGTCCTTTTGTTTTTTTTCAACACGAGGGCTAATTAGACAGGGACCTACTGCTTAAAGCCGATCCCGAACGGCAACAAACAATGGCTTCGAAGGTCAGGAGTCGTAGGTACGACTCTTAGCAAGTGGGCGTTACAGTATAAGAACAGAAGCGAATTTTTCTCTCAGTATAAATGGTGCATAATTCTTCCTACTGATTAAAAAGAACTGATAGATTTTCTCCTGTTAAAAATACAGGTTGTACAAGACACCCATCGCTGACGAATGAAACTTTTAAAAGATATAATGTTAATAATCCATGCTATTGAGTTACCACATCTAAGCAACCAAAATAGGTCGTTTGTAAGAATGGATCCAATAACAATACGTCAAAAATATTTACTTTATAAGACAGTTACAAATGCCTTAAAGTAGAAATCCTTCTAAGTGTAGAATAAATTCAAAAGTTCTTAAAGATAAATGGAGTTTTTCTTACCGAAGTAGGTATTATTTACATTTGTTAGCAACTTAACTGTTGGAAAAAACTGACGAAAAGTGCAAGTGTTTCTATTTTTGGTGTCACTAGGCAAGTTGCTCTCCTGACATGTGATTCTCAATTTGAAATAAACCAAAGCAGCTTGATATTAATATTTATACTCTCGTAGTAATTCATAAGCTATCTATAAACTTAAACTCACGGCGAAACAGTCCGATGTGGACCAGGGCCGGCGGTACCCATCTCCGCTTTCGTAACCATGGGCTTGGGGTGCCATACAGCATATGTTTCCGTCAGGTGGTCAACCTGACGTGGAACCCCCAGAGTTTAGTTCCCAAGCATGCTTGGTCCTCATTTTATCGACCCACTGAAGGGATGAAAGGCTGAGTCGACCTTGCCCAGTCACAGGGTTGAACCCTGGACATGTGGGATGGCAGCTTGACGCTTTTAACCACTACACCACCGGGCTTCAATAAGCTATCTATATATTTGATAATTTGAAGAGCGAGTGCGTAAGATATGAATCTCGGGGGAAAATATACTTTAAGCCTATCTAATACAGTAAGTCTATTTATGACAACTTTTAAGCGAGCTTTATCATAATGGCTGATCTAAAGCGAGCAAAGATGTTTTTTAAGGTCAAGGTACTCTATGAATGGTGTATGCCACAGTTAGGATCAATGCACAAGAAATTATGTCACGTCCATAGTTTTTGCATACAATAGAAATCTCTCTTTTTCTTAACACGCTCTGTGCATAAATTCAAAAGTCAGTTTCAAAAACTTTAGAAAGATTAGCTTAAAAATAGCAATAAAACCCACACCAATCCTAGCTTATTATGTAGATTATATCTATTATATTTTTTCTCTAATGTATCACACTGGACATGCATTTTGCGAATCTGAAGTTACAATATACTTCATAAAATCTACAAAAATGGATTTTTTTTCAATATTTTTTCAACTGTATATTTGAAATAACTAATAAATAATTTGACACTCAGAACCTCTTTAAGGACACTGGCATAGAATATCTACATGAAATGAAAGTGGTATTTGACGGACATCAAATCTGCGTAGAGGAGATGTACAGTATCTGTTTAAAATAACAATTACCATAAAAGCAAACATATAGGGAGAAACTTTATAATATAACCAGTACAGAGGGAGGGAAACCATTCAATTCAACATGCAAAAAGAAAAGCATTTATCTACTTTATGGCTATTAGTAACAATATGAAATTTTTATGTCTTTTAAATTGGATATCAGGTTACCTTTTTTTTTCTCCATCTTTGTGTATCCTATATGTATCCTAGAGCAAACCTTATAAGGCCTGTTTAACGCTATGTAGCTGATCTTTTAAATGATTGTATGTTTTAAATACTACAACTAGATAAGGGAACGTGGCACGACTCATGACAAAGCTACTTTTTTCAGAATGCGGAAGAAGTTACATGAGAGACAGCAAAATCGTTGGAGGGGAGAACGCGAACTTCGGCGAGCAACCTTGGCAGGTAATGTTCATAAAAAACTCAAATGTTTTACATTACTTCATTATTTTGCTATATTGATTTGAAACAATTGAATATCATTACACCAATAATTATTGCATTGTAAATATATGTGCCTATTTAATGGTTATGTTATTTCTCTCGTAATATAATTTCAGTAGTATATTCGTAAAATACTTGAATGTAAAATTACATACTCTTAACACAAAAGAAAGTATGTCAGAATACCTAGTGAATTCATTCAACTATATATTTCAAAATGATTTTTTTAATGTTTATAGTTAATGTAAACATTTCTCATAAAGATTTCTTTTATATTTCGAAGATTTAATATTTTAAAATTTCTGTTGAATCCTTTGATTACAAAGAAATTCAAAAATTGAGCTTCATTTTATTTTTAACGTTAGAATTAAGTAAAAACGGAAGATCGGACTTAATTTGACCTTTTATGGAGGATTTTCTTTTTATGAGTGTTGTCTTTTCCAATCAAAGCTAAATTATAAAATTACTTATTTTCATTTTTTGAAGATTTTGTTAACACTGGAAAGACGGCTGCCGTCATTTTGACGGTTTCGGACATACTGTTGAGCGATATGTCTGTATTTATGTCCTCAGGCTTCTGAAATTTTATGACTTTTTCTAATTTTATGCGAAATATACACACGCATTTACAAAATTATATTCGATAGTAAAGAGAGGCAGAAAATATGTTGTATACCTACTAAGACTGAAAGTCGTAAATTTGACGGCAGTATAAAAAACAGGCAGAAATCTTTAAAATAATTCCGTAAATATGTTAGTTACTTTTCGTCTCTTCCCTCTTTTGCAAATAACGGAAATATTGGCTCTTCGGAAATATTGGTGTTGAAATATAAGGACTTCACAAACCATGCTTTACGGATAAGCCATACCAGGTTGTCAGCTCGGCATACCTGTATAAAAATATATCTAAATATATACTAATTTATTGGATATTGGTATGAAATAGTTCAAAATTTAAAGTATTTAACCATTCTAGAAAAAAATTAAATATTTTAAATTCTTAATTTTATTTTAAACAGTCAAAAGGACGGCGTTGTCTTTTTAGTAAGAAAAAAATTCCCGTCTTTCTAGCGTTAACAGTATAAGATTATTTCCTCTAGAAATATGACAATTTATACTAAGCTCCATATGCTAATTATCTGAGAAAGACACAAGATAAAGGTTCAAATCTATTGTTGTGTTTATCCGGAATTTTGTTAAGACCCTATTTCCAAAACAAAGTTTTCTTTTTTACGAATAATGCCTCATGTAACTGCTTGTTATAAAGTATTCCTTTTTTTTCAGGTGGCTATTGTAAAACAGTCTTTCCTTTACCGAAAAATTTCTTGTGGAGGAGCTCTCATTAATCGCCAGTGGGTAGTAACTGCAGCACACTGTGTAGCCAGGTAGGTATCCGATTATTACTAAATATATAAACTAGGTACTTATAATAAATATAAAATTAAATATATGAGAAAAGCATTTCTATGTCACTGATTAAATATTTTTATTGAAACTAGGCTCTTTTTAAGTGTGCCTGTATTGTGATAATCTCAAGAATCTACAGACGCTCGAATAATTATTCAGTAGACGAAGAACAGAGTACCAGCAAAATGCCTTCGAGTAATTTCCGCTTTTAGACTCTTAGAAAAAAATGTCTCTGTCTATAAGAACACCTGCTTTATATAGGAGAAGTGAATAAACTTTGGTGTGGCATGTGATACAATATCAGCCCTTTTTTCTCAATTCACTTTTTCGTCGAAAGTGTTTTATGTCATAGAAGAAACTCTTGTAATCTCACCAAAACAATTTTTATGACACATTTTCTAAATTTTACTGAGAAACCAGACAGTAAATAGTTATCGTGAAGAGTTTAGAGTTTGCTATAAAAAATTATAATTTTTTTTAAATGCTTTCAGTATTTCCTCGCGTAAAATATTTTAACAAGGCCTTCCTATCATGGTCCTCCGAGAATGCATTTCTCAACAGCCCAGCCGATCAGAATTTGTTTGATATTGGTCAAAATGTAGCTTTCTCATTAAAATTTTTAGCTTTTAAAATTCTTAGAGTTCATGAGACAAATTGCTATTTTACAAATTGTCAATACTACGTGGTTTTATTTATAAACTATACTGTGATAACAAGTGATTGGAATTCCAAAACATATCGAACAGTGATACATTTTTCCCCTGTTACATATAGTTAGATGATTTGCCCAAACCAGCGCCCAGTGAAATTATTTCCAAAAAAGAAGATATAGATTATTTTCGCTAACGATTTTATGATGGAAATAGGGGAAACGGGTCGTACCTAACTGGAAAACTTGTGAAGCCTAGAACATTTCTGTGCTCAGATGGTAAAATGTTATAAGTCACATTTCTTAAAAATTTGAGTTTTTCACATTCCGTATTCTCGTTCGCCGATATTTTCCATTTACTGTAACTACTGTAAGTAAAAGCCAACTGTTAATACATATATAAATACAATAAAATACAAATATAAAACAAATTTTTGATTTTTCATAATTTCTCGAATCTTAGAATTGTTGTCACGTAAATTTAAAAAAAAGTGACTTTTAATATTTTGCCATCTGAGCACAGATTTACTAACTCACATTTCTAAGCCTTTACAATCAAACCTTTACAATCGATCCTTGCATAGTCTATACTTCTTTTGCGATAAAAGGGCGATAAGGTACGTGCAAGCCAAAGTGAACGTTGCAGAACATTTGTTTATGTTATTGTTGTTCCAAATGCCCCCTGGCCGAAAGTTCCAAAACAGGTCCATATAGGCTTCGGGCCGAGTAGTGCGGCTCCAGTTTATAATAGCACCACAAGAGTCGGAATTTGACTTGGCTAGGTGCCACCACAATTTTGACCAAGCACTGTCAGGGGTGGCATATAGGGGAACCGTACCTTCCCCACCCACTGACCTCATGGAAGGACTTTCCGATCTCCGGATTTAACGTGCCTTTGTCCGGCTTAGGAACGAAGGTATTTAATAACACTTGTCGGGATTCGATCCGAGCACCCTCGGTGCTAGAGGCTGACGTGCTACCGCTAGGCTACCTGGGGCCCATATTTGTTTATTTTAAAAGTAACAAACTCAGTCAGTTATTAAAAAATAATGTTCAGGGAATCTGCTTAAATATTTTTATTTTAAAAAGATATAGATAATCCCATTTCTTCTTAAATAACTTCCTACACAGTTACGTTAATATGTCAAATTTTAAAGCACACTTGTTTATATAATTTTTGCATGGAAGCTAAATATTATAGTTTCTATTGTAATCATCAACAATTAAAAGTATTTTGCTAAATCTTTTACGAAAGTAAAGCATAGTTACTCATTCGAGAGAAATAAATAAAAATGTGCATAACGACTGATAATAATGATTAGATACTTTTGATACATGTTTAAACCTTTTTCACTAAATTTTATTAATTTAAATGTAATTAATGACAAATAATAAATAAAAATAATTAATACAATTAATTATAAATGTGTACATATATAGGAACAGGTGTGTATGAGAGAGAAAAAGTTACGTTGAAAAATAATTATTTATATTTCAGTTCGTTAAATTCGTGGCAAAACAATCGAACAAATGCTTTGTCAAATGAGTTCCATCATTATTGCTTGGAAAGTTGAAGAGTCAGACGTACAAAAGACAAGGATATGTTTCTTGCGCACGTCATTAAACCGTGCATTACTTATACTTTCAGCAACATTGCTCAAGCTGGAAGTTGCTTTACACCTCTCATCAAAGAATAGTAAATATTATGATATCCCCGACATTTTTATTTTGGATTTGTAATTTTATATATTACATAATCCCACACGTACAGGATACATACCCACATCGTACAGGATGTAGTGTCACGAGATTCCACGGAGTGGACTTGGGTTCGAATACCGATTAAGGGCCTCTTCACACAGAATCCGTCAGCGTTACTCGTATTGAAATATATTTAACCAATTACAAACCTCCAAACGATTAGCCACGAAATTGTTAAGTTCTATGATTGGTTTAAAATATGTCAAAACGAGTAACGCTAACGCGGGTGGATTCCATGTGAACAGGCCCTAAGGCTTCGACGTACCTGTGCTGTACCCTCACAGGGAGCAATATCGGTTCACTTTCATGGTGCTCCCATAATAAAGTAACAAACAAAATTTTGCGCTGTGGATGGACGAATGTCATAGACAAATGTCATCAAAAAATGTTTGCTATATTGAACGAAAAAAAAAAGGATATTATTACATAAGATATTTGCGGGCCATTAAGTGATGGAGAAGGGATCAATCCAAAACACTTTATATGTGTTTATTCGTTTAACTTTGCTAGAAATTTTTTTTCAAAATGTCAAGACTGTTCATGTGGTAGAATACCGGGTCGAGGCTAGGAGACCAAGGTTTAACAGACCGTTAAAAAGGAAGATGATGGTCCGTTTAAAGCAATATACAATTATTCAAGGTCTGGAATAAAACCACACCATCGAAAAAAACAGTAAAAATATAAATGAATGAATAGGAAAAAATATGCACAAGTCAAAATCCTGTACCGTTGTTGGTCTAAAGACATCTATAGAATGGGAAAATGAGAGATTCTCACATTGCCGGGATACTTCAGTTACTAAATACCGGCCGTGACGTTAGGAGACCAGGATCCGAATCCTGGTCCTGGTAGATAGATGGTTATTGCCACTTATTGTGCTTAATCATAGACAGCAGAGGTCAAGGTGCAACGAATCATAAAGCACGGAAAAAAATTTGAAGAGACTTTTCAGAAGTTACTACACTGAGTATGGAATTAAGCTAAGGTTGTCTGCCCTTCATTGTTTAATGTTTTTAGACCTCATAAATTATAGTCTAAGTACAAATTAAGTGTTTTGCGACAACTTGTTTCATTGCTGAAGTAACATTATTGTGCCTCCTGTAACATGAGTATGTTTTTTAAACAGTTTTGTTTTCCTTTTTTTTTTTTCAGGACTCAAACTTCAAACCTGAGAGTACGCCTTGGAGAGCACGATATCAAACAAACAACTGAGAAATATGCCCATGAAGAGATGGCAGTTCGAAGAAAAGTAGTTAATCCTGGTTATAATCCTTCCAATTACCAGCATGATATTGCTCTACTTCAGTTACAAAGACCTATGCGATTCCGCAGACATGTCATTCCAGTTTGCTTGCCACTTTACGGAGAAGACTTTGCTGGTCAAAAGGCGACGGTAACAGGGTGGGGAAGAACTCGTTACGGTAAGAACCACAGCTCATATTTCTAAAACTTAACGAAGAAAATGTTGATAAGAGCAAAAAATCTCAAGCCACCAAATATACGGTGATAAGCCGAAAAAAGAAAGGTTTAAATCTTTGACTTGGAGATTTTGAGAAAGGTTAATGAAGTACCTCTGCCAAAAAAAAAACAAAAAAACCTCAAATCAGTCTCTCTTCATTTTTCTTTCTTTTATCATAGGGTATAAACAGAAATCGAGGAATTTTTTCAAGGTTTTAAGGAGAATGGCTACGGTGATGCTGGGTGGTGGAGATGTTCTTCGAGTCGCAGCATGTGAAGGGCATCATTGCGCGGAAATTTCATGTTCGCACTTTTCTGCCTTTGACGTTTTCATTCGATTGCTCTGAAGACATGAGGAGAAGCTATAATACCACTCATCAGTGACAGATCTTATTATACGTTCAGTGTTTTGATAATTATTAATTGTAACATTACATCTAATTCATTAATTTTTCGGCATTATTTAGTACGAGAATTTGTGCCTAAAACCTCGGGAAGTCGTTAATAAATCAAAGCGCAAGTAAGTAACATTCATAAGAAAAGTCTGGTATACGGAAAGATTAAATTAACTAATTTGAATAAAAAGGTAAGGTATCTAACTTGCCAAAATGTAAATCTGAATCTGTGTTCAAAATCAGAGAAATTTCATAAGAAAAAACTCTTTTTTCATTTATTCCAATTCCAGAAAAAAAATTTGAACTCAAAAACTGCGAGTTAATTATGTTCATGGTCTTACTCATGAATTTTGTGAATTTTTAACTGATAATGTACAGATTACCAACGAGGGGGGGGGGGGGATCCTTATCAGAAATCAATATCTAAAATGCTTACGGGATAAACAGGTTAGAAAAACACGCCAATCTATCATATCAATGTCTAGTGTCACTATAGTAATAACAATTATTAAATATCTTTAAGGAAGAAAAATTTAGCGTCAAACAAGGAAAATCATTCCCTCTGGTAGAATATATGTAATTATCGCCCCGAAAATTTATCCTATACTCCTTTTTGTATTCAGAAGTGGAGTCTAATGATTTTTTGTTTTCCACATTTGTATTTTACAGGTGTTCGAGATTCTCCTGGAGTGCTTCAAAAAGTGGAACTTCAAGTAATCGATCATAATGAATGCCAAGAATGGTACAAAAGTATTGGCAGGAAAGAGACTATCTTTTCTACCATGGTTTGTGCAGGCTACAAAGAGGGAGGGAAAGATTCATGTCAGGTAAGAAAAAAGTTTGGATTTCATTAAAGATTGATAACACTCATAAATGGAAAATTCTTAAACTATTAAATTTTATAAGAATGAAATGAATGAGTTAAAACAGTCGAAAGGTTTAATGCAATCAACACACGAGAAGTACTGTTTTCCAGTCCCATTACAAATAACAGGATTTAGGTGTATGTATGGCCCGATTCTCTTCGCTTCATCGTCAAATTTAACGAAGTAAGCTATAAAGTTTCACCTACTGGAAATTCTAATTTACATATAGGTAAAATTACAAATCCCAGTAAAGAAAATAATATCTATTAATATTTTTGAAATTTTACTGTCTTAAAAATGATATTAATAAATAAATTTATGTTTTGGTGAATAGTGAACCATAGAAAAGTCGATAGAACTTTTCAACGGTTATTCGAGGCATGAGAGGAGTAAAATTATAGTCAGCTAGCAGAGAGTAGATTGAGTTAAATAAAGTATAAAACAGCATATATTAGAGGCTTCTAACATATGATGCGTCCTGACTAAACACATGCTTATTCTGAAATACTACAAGAAGTAAGTTTTTGGTAAACAGAGAAAGCAGATGTAGCAAAGATAATCCAACTATCGCATTAAGTCATTCGGCTTTATTTGCCTATTCACAGTCAATACATCGATTTCACATAATTATTTGAGGTGAAAATGGTAAATTAAATTAAACAATATTGGCTTGTAAGAAGGTGAATTATTTGTTAAATGTATACCAAGAAAACAAATAAGTGAAAACGCCACCAAGAAAGAAGATCAATTGTAAAAAATAAATAAAGCTTCTATATATATTTCGGCATCAGACTCGTGTAAGATTGAACTGTCTCAGTAAGCACAAACTTAACATCCATATATACACTCATGGACAAAAAAATTAGCGCACCAAGAAATAATTGCGGGTTTGTAACGAAACTTGCAATGAAGGTACATGTCGGGGAGATATGCAAATGATTAGAAATGCAGCGTGATTGCGCATTACGTATAGCCGGTAGAGGGCGTTGAACATCGTACTCTGTGGAGTATAAAACAGGTAACCAAAGCTTGTTTGAGTGTGCTGAATCATTTACACAGGAAGAGCTGAGATAGACATGTCATTACGCCGTGTTCGAAGACAATATAAGCAGTTGTCGCAGTTTGAGAGGGGGAGAATCATCGGGATGATGGAAGCTGGGTGGTCAGCTAGGCGAGTAGCTCGTCAATTAGGCCGCTTTGATTGTGTTGTGAGGAGGTGTTGGGACCAGTGGACCCGAGAGATGTCATGTACACGAAGACCAGGCTCAGGACGCCCTCGACAGACCAGTCGTCGAGAAGACCGCCACATCGTAAGAAATGCACGCGTACAGCCAACTGCTTCATCGGCCGCCATCCAGGCACAGGTAGCACCTTCACTAGGGGCCTCTGTGTCTTCTCGAACCATACGAAGGCGACTGGCTGAAGGACAGTTGGTATCGCGTCGCCCATTACGTGTGCTGCCCTTGACGCCCACCCATCGACGCCTCCGTTTGGAGTTTTGCCGCGCACGAGGAAACTGGACTGCAGCGGAATGGAACCAGGTCGTCTTTAGCGACGAATCCAGATTCAATCTCGGCAGTGATGACAATCGTGTTCGTGTGTGGAGAGCCCGTGGTGAACGCTTCAATCCTGCCTTTGCTGTACAGCGACACATCGCTCCCACAGCTGGTGTGATGGTATGGGGTGCCATTGCCTACAATACGCGGTCACCCCTAGTATTGTTCCGTGGCACCATGACAGCCCAGTGGTATGTTCATAAAATCCTGCAACCACATGTGTTGCCACTCATGCAACGGCTCCCAGGAGCCATTTTTCAACAAGACAATGCTCGGCCTCACACGGCAAGGGTGTCACAAGACTGTCTCCGCACTGTTACTACACTTCCTTGGCCTGCCCGATCCCCAGATTTGTCTCCAATCGAGCATATCTGGGATCATTTGGGACGACGAGTTGGGCATCCCACGAGTTTGAACGAACTAGAGGCAAGGTTACAGCAAATATGGAACGAAATGTCTCAAGACATCATACAGAACTTGTATGACTCAATGCCCGATCGTATCGCATCGTGCATTCGCGCTAGAGGGGGTCCAACGGAGAATTAACTCCTCCGTTCTTTTGCCTTTTTCTCTGAAATAAATTGTCCTTTTTCTTTGATTTTCTTATCATTTACTTATATCAAAGTAGTCATTACGTATGTAAAATTTCGTTTCATTTTGACGACTCCTTCTTGGTGCGCTATTTTTTTTGTCCACGAGTGTATAAAGCGCGTAGGTATGCGGCACAAAAATCGGCGATATTCCTACACTCCGAATGGCAACGGCTGCAACTACCGGATGTAAACATTAACGACCAACCGCGTGTGTGTAGTGGTTCGACGATAGCCCGTAATTTGGTACAATTTAATTGCTGTATTTTACACGTGAATAATTTTAATTTATCCGTGAGATAACTTATTCTTTTGTTCCATCGGTATTTCAAAATGAAAGTAAGAGGACAAACGTTTGACAAAATATGTTTAGACCTATCAAATCCAGTGTTTAGTTATGCAGGTTTATCTAGAGTCCGTTCTTTTGATTCTGTCACTGTAGTATCTCCTTTTTCTGAAATACTCAACTGTGTATATCAAAAAGTTTGAGGAATATCATATTACTTCATTTTATAAGTGAAAAAATTTTCCCAACAATTTTTTATTTGGTATGATTAAGTGTAGATATCTGAATTGTGAACAATAGTACATATAGAGAGCGATGTAATCCATACTATATTTTAGTACTTGTATTTTTACTCCCTTTTTTAGTGAAAAAATTAGTCTCTAACAATTTCTTATTTGATGTAATGATAAAGTGTAGCTATCTTAATTTTGAAAAATATTACATACAGAGAGGAATGTCATTTTTTAAATCTTTGTTGTTGGGTTTCTCAGTCTTATCTTTAACTCTGTTCTGAAGTAACGGAAATTCATATTTTTTTAATCACGATGTTTTAGAATCAGCCTTATAGAAAATTTTACAATGATTATACATTTTTTGACTGAGATCGCACTACCACTTAACAACGTATATTTATGATTTCAGGTAATAGTAACATTCCTAACATACGTTTCTTTCAGTTGAGTTGTTTTGCAAATAAAATATAAAACTAAAAGCGACCATGCTGGTCGCGCAGCGGCTAGTTATATATAAAACGTTACTTTTTACCAACACTTTTATCCAAAACGTTAGATTTTTAATGCTCTATAACTAAATCCTGGCATTGGTACCAGAGTCAGTGGGTTGGTTTGTATTCGTTCGAAATGAGCTTTAAACGGTAGGTACCGCCCTAATTAGCTCTCATGTAGCAAAATAAGACCGTAGCGCTGTCAATCAATCGACTGACGGAACAACCAAACCTAAGACTTCAAAATTATTATTTAAAAAAAAGTCGAGGTTATGAATGAGTGCCAATAAAATACTTATAATGAACTCGTAGTATTCAACAAGAGATATTTTAAAAACATTTTTTCTGATACATTTTAGAACTTTCTCTCTACAAAGAATATTCTCTAGAAAGGAATTTCGATAAATTAATATTGATTAGCTTTCATCGATGTGGTTAATTAATTCTAATTTAATTATAGTGAAAATTTTGCCTGTTATGTTTGTAAGTTTTGTTGAATAACTTTTTCATTGTTCAGAGAGATTCATAAAAATCATATACTACTTTCTAAAATACCTAATGCCCCAAAAAAAATTTTCGTAATGCCAAAATTCAGGTATTTATAATACCATACATTATATAACATGTCAAGTATAATTAATATATATATATCAGTTATTTCATTCCGACTCTATTTTGTAGGGTGATTCTGGTGGTCCTCTGACAGCAGTCAAAAATGGCCGTTCCACATTGGTTGGCTTAGTTTCATGGGGTGTCGGATGCGCAAGGCCGAAGCTGCCTGGAGTATATACTAAAATATCAGAATATGTCAGCTGGATTGACCAAGTTATAGGTTGATATTGTCACACCTAAAAGATGTCTGTGTTCATTCATTTTCCAGGCATGTTTTGCCAATGTTAACTTAAATTCATCAGTGAGACATAACTTTGACTGAAGCTGAAGGAGAAAACTAATAACAAATTAATTCAGTTATTAACTGTCTCATCCATCAACACCATTTTTCAAAAACATTTTTCAATAACATCATATAATCTAAGAAAGTTCTGTATAATGTCATGTCTATCCACAATCTTAATCGATTCCAGTAATGAGAATACTTTTAGACAATGCCTTTTGAATTTCGTTTAATGTTCACTGCATTACGTTTTCTGATTAAAACGGTCAAACAAAAGAAAAATAACAACGAATAATAATGCAAAGGCGGCGAAAAACTAATGCCTCGAAAATTGGAGACCAATCCTTGTTTTATAATTTTAATTTGTGAAAGAATGAAATACTATTTTGAATTTAAATCTCAAATGGTAAAATATCCTTTTATTCTTAAAATTACAATGATTTTACAAGTTAATTCAAAAATATGGTCTTACATGAAGATAAAAATAAAAATAGTGACTTTCTACACGTTATATGCAAGCATGTTCACAAATTGTGTATACTATGTATTAAAAAAAATTTCTCCCCTCTGTACGTTTTTTATACCTCCACTACGTTCTTCAAAATAGTGAAAGTGAAAAGAATGGAAACCTACCATAAAATTTATGCTTAAAAATTCAAGTTTTCTACTTTCATTTTATCTGGATAACCTACCAGAAATTTTTAATTTTTAGTATAAAATGAATTTTCAATGGTGTTGAAACACAATTCTAATGGCGTATGCAGTCTCACACAGTGTCTCTAAACAGAGAAATCCATGGAATTTGTTCTTTTACGTGTTAATAATAAAAGTTAACATTTCCATAAGTGTTTACAAATGTTAAAAATCTTTCATGAGTGACATAAAAATACGATTGAATTCGTACTTTAAAGTTGCCAAAAAATAATGATAGTTATGTATATTTCCAATAATGTACATATGTATGTATGTAAAGTTTCAACAAACGATTTCTCGTTCAGTGCAATGGTCAGCTCAACTGTCGTATAAGCAAGAAGACACGAACTTGAAAAAAAAAAAAGTCAAAACCAAACTGCTTGAGCAAATATCACCAAATACGTGCATTACGCTTACTGGCAAACGAGTTAAAGAGTACTTTGATATACAGCACATTAGTTCATATGGTCAAATCATTTCATATAGATAAACTTTTGTTCAAATAAATTATTTATTATCCAGTTTTGATTTACACAATTTCCTAAAATTTTTCATGGGGGTACAGTTTATTTTGGAATTATAGATCAAAAAAGAAAACAATTTACAAGTCCTAAGCGACAACATATTTCGTTCCTGACTCAAACATATAAAATGTTGATAAAGAAAACACGATACAACCCAGTAAAGCTGGTGATGGAATTCCTCAAAACATCAATAATAGGGTTTAAATATTTGAAAAGCCCGTATAACCGTTAATCGTACATGTCATAGTAGAAACACGAAAGCAAATGCTTCATTTGTATTGCACTGTTAACTTCTACACCAATAAAATTTTGCTGTCATTTTACAATTACGTGTGTACTGCAATGTTTATCCGTTTGGTTTGGCGCTAATGTAAAGTAAAATTATCGTTTCCACGCTTGGTACACCAATATAAATTTGACAGCTCCTGCGCTTCAGGGCGCGAGATTGAATAATCTGGACTCCTCACACACAAGTATTATGTAAGGAATAACACTGCCATTCTCGCTAAGTATTCTTGGAAGCACCACGGGATGAGTAATCTGTTTCTCAAATCCATCAGAATATTTTGTTTCACCTGTAAATTGTTTAATAATCCATGATATCACCTAAAGCTTGTTGAACAATTTTTATGCGTACCATGTGTCCACAAAATAACTAATTCAGTACTTCGGCAAACTTATGAAGGTATCAATGTACGCTAGCTGAATACTCAAGCACTGCATTATCTTAAGCCCCTTTCTCATATAAAATTCTCTTACTTAAAAAGAAAATGTTCAAATCAAAATTTCTGCGCACTAATTGAGGAGATTGAGAAATAATAATTTGGGGCAGTTCTCACAACCTAAGCTTATTTATCAGAGATATCACATTACAAATGAGATGTCCAAAACTCGTAATAGTTAAGCAGTTAAAAGGGATGATAAACACTGTCGAAATATGTAATAAGATATATTTCGACAATATTTTATGAATTTCAAATTCTTGTTTACCCATCCATTGGTTTATTATTATTAATCTGCAGCAAATGCAAAGCTAAAGATGTTTCTTAATATGTACTTCTAAATCTTACAATCTGGTACTAAACTCTTGAATTAAATTAAAATAAATATTTATGTATAGAAAAAGAAATAAAATAGACCAGGATTTTTTTAAATACGGTTTTTGGAGTTCCCATTTCCCTTTTCCATGCTATGTGCCATCAACACTTTTATAAGATTTTTTTCTTTTTTACATTCGAAATAATGAATAAATTTACATTTATCATTTACGCACACTCTCAAATAATCTCATAATAACGTAAGAATCGCGAAGTTTTAAATCAACATTACTTGAAAACGAGTTTTTCACATTTGTTTATATTTAAGCAGATCAAAATATTTTGTATGAAATTTATCAATTTCATGGCAATTCGAGCAAAATGTTTACGATTTATAACTACACCTTAACAGACCCTTCTAAACTCAATAATTAAATTCGCATCATAAACTCAATAAATGAAGATAATTTATATAATTCTACAATATGATGCTTAAGAAATATAAATGCCACAGACTGAGTTCCCATTTTCCATAAATACTGGAAAGAACCAACAGACAAAATCTAGAATGCTAAAATAATTTTGCAATGTTTTTTAACGTTAAGTTCATGTTAAAGATGTAAATATTGTCCTAAATCATGTAAATAAACATTTTTGTTATAAATTGAGTCTCTCTTTTGTTTCTTATGATCTCACTCATACAAGCTGATTCACAAAGAAATTATTTATTGTTTAAAGATATTACACAAAAATGTAAAAATATTTCTATGCATGAAGTGGTAGTAAACAGTTTACTATGGTGTACTTTGCATAGAATTTTTAACTAAGTTGCTGAGGATGAGTTTATTATGGAAGCACTTAATAAGTGAACCAATGTTAATTCCTATAAGGGTACAGCAAAGGAACCACCAGACACTGAATTTGAGCGCGGGCCCGCGTGGGAGTGGCCAGCGGCACCTCAAAAACTGAAGTGTCCGCCTAATAATATTCAACAGAAATAACTGCAATGACTCATCAAGTATAACTAGTAACGTCACTGTACAAAAGATTTTGTATGTGTGTGTGTGGGGGGGGGGGGCGCTACACATCATGGTGTCAGTCAAGGAACGAATAAATCCATAGAAGACGAAATACAGATACCTCTGCGTGTACGACGAACGCAACGAGGAAAAAGATCAACATGCAATGGTCTACATGTCGATAACACAGAAAAGAAAAAAACACAAAAATCTCACGTCATAGATCAATCACCTCCTTTTTATGTTATAAGCAGGAAGAGTGTTCTCGTACGTAATTAGATGACAGCGTCGGCCAAAATAAGACCTAGGTAATAAATCTAGACGGAAATTGTAAAGTCATTAAGACGCCATGTGCTTCCACGTGCCATTATGTAAGTCATCTGTGACAGCTAACTTTCGATTTATTTAAGTTTATGCGATTGATTGCTTCATATTTGGCAGCAGGTCTGGTACTTCATAAATTACATAAATTACAGACACACTAAAACAACCAGCAGTTTACCAGTTTTTGTATTCGAAATACTTCACGTTCCCCTTATCTGTCCTTTAATGAAGTGTGATAAATCAGTAGTTTTACCCAATCACGCTTACAATGTGTAAATCTACTAAATCAAGAAAGAAGAACTCTCTAGCGTTTTAGCGTTGTTTTAATGATAAAATTATTATTCGCATTCAAGGGAAAACAAACTGCACTCAGTTTCCTGTCCTACATATGGCTATAATGATAACAAATGTACAGCACCCGCAATAAAAAGTAACTGATCTGAAATGTATAAAGGAAAAAGAAATTTCAAAGCTATATAGTTTTATTTCATTTTCTTCTACTCATTTTACGAAGAGATGTCATTTTTGAACAAGAACATGATAGGGGTTGAAAAATGAAATCGGGACATAAGACATAAAACGTTAAAACTAATTGAAAATCAAAAAAAAAATTTACATAAATCACACAACTAGCATGAAATTATACTCAAAATCAACTCAGCTCGGTGCATTCCATAATGAGTACAGATTCAATTAACAGACATATTTTCATTGAGCTGCTCTCAGGATAAAATCGGTACTAGTTTCACGTACATCAGGGAATGGAAGAGGTTTGGTGGCATTTGAGACATGGTATTGAAAGGCATGCTGAATTTGGGTTATGAATTTTCCCCAAAAAAATTCCAGAACTCCACAACCTCAGATTCCTCTATTATTAAATCAGTGCAAACTCCTCTCTTAACTGCATTAGCAGTAGTGTATAACATTAAGTTTACATCTATTTTATGACTACAAATATTAATAGGGAAAAAAAGCAAAAATCTTTTATAAAATTTGTTCATGCTGAAATTTTAATGCTTTGTTTTAGTTTAGAATTAAAAAAAAAATTATAACCACAGTTGTAGATTTTATTTTTCCAATTCATAACTGTACCGTAAATTATTAGGATTCAACATTAAATTAAAATCTTTCATGCTTAAACTGCAAATTAAAATCAGATTTTGTTCTAACCAGAAATGTTTGGATAGCTAGATTCCGTAATCCTTGGAGCCTTTTTCGTTGATAGCCATGACCAATTAAAGTAAGCTTTTCTTTTTGACTTCAAATAAGACAAGCAGCTTGATTATGCGATCATATTTTGTTACCAAAACACATGGATAACATAACAAATTCTAATCAGAATTGTAAATCATAAAGTAATCTCTCTGTGAAATTCAACTGGGAAATGACATGATGGAATTTATAGAAAATTTTACTACATGTTGCCCCTCTCATTATGATCAGCAGTGATACATGCAGCCTTTTTCAAGAGATTTAATTCCGTGACAGCTATAAGAGTATGAGTAAAAACTTCAGATAAAGAAAAAGCAATATTAAAATTAGTGTAATATTTCTTTCGCCTTACTAATAGTAGTTTAATTCTAGAACTTTGTAGGAACTTTGCAGGTTTGAAATTTTATTTGTTTCCGGAAGAAAGAAATAAAATTTCAAAACCTGTAAATGTCTCATGAATGGGGTAGCACATACCTGTGGATACCAGTTTGATTCCCTTAATGCTGAGAGGTCCATAATCATGGGTAGTGATGCTCATCATCAGTGTTTTGATGAAAGGCTTTCTCTAAAATGAGACTATGCAGCAAAGTCTCTAGTTATGAACCCAATTCAGAATGTCCAGGATGGACTATGGCAGCAAACTTCATCACATATACCTCTGTCTAGGGCCATTTCAGCACTTGGAATAGCTTTTTTTTTAAAAGATTAGGGAGGATTTTCAAGGAAAAAGAGCTTATAAAAAGACAGATTAAAAAAACATGGGTAGTCTATGCAAGTCTGTGCATCATGACATCTTTAATTCAATATATTGTCCTGCCTATTTCATAACTATATATACACTAAATGAAAATTTCAATTTTTTTTTAATACAAGAATTTTCTTTTTTTACTTTTCAAGTTTTTTCTGCCACTGTAATTTCAACATGCTATTTATTACACGGACATATAAGCTTCATGCCACTCTGACATTTGGCTAATAAAGTATTCAAATGTACATTATATTTTTTCCATCCAGTTTGTTTAAATGGCTCCACCTACTTTAATCCTGTACTTAAAATAAGATTAAATAGGTTGATACTTGTGATAGAAAGCTTAGAGGTTCAGATCTGATTCATCTATAGAGAGAGGTAGTTTCAGAAGCTATTATTGGTTATTAAAATATTTTTTATTCGTGTGTTATATTAGTAAAGATTATTTTAATCCCTATTTATTTACCAATTGATATTAACATAAAATTAGGTAGAAATTAATGAATAGATCATAGTGAATCTATTTTTACAATAAATTTTATTTGTTCAAAAATATTTTTATCACAGAAGTTTTTAAAGCTGCTTCACAGTTGTACAAATAGAGAACATCCTTCTAAAATGGCAAAATATTTTGTTAATTAGGACTTCAGTCTCTTTGTAGAACAATTATAATCAGACTGATATTACATATATTATTGCACTATTTTTGTAAGAACAGACTTAAACAAGAAAATTTCAACAATCTTTAACAGCTGACATGCTTTACCATAAAATTTTGAAGAAGAAAAACAATTACTTTCAAAGTCTATTTCAGTATAGAACCTGCTGATTTAAAACTGAAAACTGTCAAAATTTTAAGGAATTTTATCAATTAGATTAATACTTTCTACATAGTATTCTTAAACTCAGTTTTGAATGTCATGCAATGAAACTATAAAAATCTAAGTTTCATGCAAAATAAATAAAACTAGAATTGAAAATTTATAAATGAAAAAAAATTTAATTATAGAATAAGAATAAAAATGAGGACAGAGCAAAAGAAATTTAATAACAGATAAAAAAATTTTATTAACAAGTAAAATTTTAACAAGTATAAACTTCTGCCAACATGTTGTTAAGTAAAAATAATTGCATACTTATACAAACCCCAAAAAGTACAGAATTGCTATGAATAACCACATTTTCCCCCTGAAATTGAGATCAATTTTCAAAACTTTATAATTCTAAATTTGTAACATTTGATAATATAACAATAAACTTCAACACAGTAGTTTAGAAATAGCAAAAAATTCATAGAAACATTCTAAGTGGCATTCTTCTAAATGTGACTGAATATCAAACAAAAATTTAAATTATTTCATGTTTTTGACACCAATGATAATTAATATGAACCATATCTAGCTCATCTATAACAAAAATTCATGATGAGATACAAAATAGTCTATGAATGACTGTTGGAGGGAATTTTTCAACTTCCATAGCACCTTCAGGCAAGAGTAACAGGACAACTCAAAAATAGCCATTTTTGAGTTGTCTCTACCTCTGGGTTCACCTTTTAGAAGTCTACACTTTGTGGTACAGGCCTTCTCTAGCTACAATAGGTGCCATGTGAGGTCGCAAGTCTCATTATGACACTGACTCTTGGAGGGGAAGATGCTTAACTTTAAGTGTGATTTTCTCAAAATGGCCATTTTTTAGTTATCCTGTTACTCTTGCCAGAAGACGATATATTGCAAGTATAAATGAATTTGTCATCCCTATTCTCCTTTTACACTGTTCTGCAGAAACTGCCAAGTAAAATTATGTACTAAAAATACTAACATCATCTTTACAATCAAATGGATTTTCCATAAACATTTCATTCATTCATTCAAATTCTGGCGGGAACAGATAAAAGTAAAAATCAGCACCATTATCCATATACTAAATTAATGAGCACAAAAAAAAAACTCAGATGACACTTTCAAAAGTATTAAAAACAATGGTCAGCTATAGAAAACAAATGGCATTAAAGAAACACTTAAATATACATTCTAAATTTTTACAAAAATTGGCAAAATTATACTTTTTAAACTTTAAAACTTAAATTATCAACATGCAATGCACAGCACTATTGAAATACATAAAATACTTGCACTAACAAAAAAAAATTGATAAATGACTAATGAAAAACGCTGAAGATGTTTAAATGATGGAAACAGCATTATGCACATCATAATTATCTTCCCAAAAGAACATACAAACCTTGTAAGAAGTTATGAGTAATATCAAATGTAGTAAAACTGATGCCAACAGCAATAGGACCTTTGATCCAATTCAAACTCAGCCCCTTGTATAATCCTCTAATGAAGCCTTCTTCCTTAATAACAATATTAATGGTGCTTCTGATAGTTTTGTAATCAGTCCCAGTGATAGATGCAGTCTGCATTCTCCTACGAACAATGTCAAGAGGATATGAAGCTGATTGACCAAGTAAACCAGCCATAGCTCCACAGATAAGTCTCTCAGTTGGATGAAGAGGCCTATTATTAGTTCGCTCTATAAAAAGAAAACAAAACAAAGCAATTGTCATGTATAGTCCAGAAATTATTCACAGATTTATTTCATTTAAATTCATTTAAAAGCTAGGGAGTTTTTGATAGCAATTTTAACATACTATAAAGTTAACATTATTTCAACAATGAAAATTCTGTATCATTGACGTAAAACTCAATTAAGTAAAAAGACAACAGCAATGAGGACAGCAAGTGGTTAAAGCATGGGATTTCAAAATTTTACATCTAAAAAATCATTTCATATATAACTAGGCAAATCTGTTCAATGTAGTAAATCATTGTAGTAAGAACATTAAGAGAATCAGAAACACTGTATTCATTAAGAGCATACCTTTAAGATATTCTCATATTGCATATATGTGTTAATGAATTTTCATCTTTACCATACATAAATAGTGATCAAGAAGCAACATAAGTTCCATTAAGAACAGCAGCAAAACAGAAAATGAAAAAATTATGCAAGAAACATATCTGCATTCTATTTGCATGTTATTGAAATCATGTTGGTTTCTGTCATCTACCCAGCTAAAGAAGTATTGGAAAGATATGTCTACCATAAAGTAAGGTTATGCCTCAATAAGAAACATGCACAGTACATATAATATTTTTAACAAGTATACATTCATACTCTTAAACACAAATTTTCCTGACTGTTAGACATGATTTTACTGAAATTTCAATAACACAGGAAAGAAATGCATGATTAAAGTGAAAGAAGATATTTTCTTGCACCAATTTCACAGCAATATAGGTCTATAGTGTTTTTAAAAAATCATTAAAGCATTGCCCGGAACATCCAGAAATTATTTACAGATTTCAATTTTTCATCAGTTTCAACTTTATACTTGATTTCATGCAACTAGATAACTTTACATCTTTTGAACACATGTATCAACCCTTTCAGTCATAGGTATCAACCCTATCCAATTCAGGTGTTGCATTTTTAAAGCCACCACCTTAAAAAATTGCATTACTTCAATGAGATAAGAACTCACCTAACATCAGAAACTCTAAGCTCAGTATTCCAAGACATATAAAAATAGTGGAAATAAATTAGAAAGTACTGCCTCACTTCATATCTGGTAATTTAATGAATCTACAATATTTAATCATTAAATACAAGCAAGGAAAGATTTAACATGCATGATAGTAAAAACAATTCATTGTTTCTCAATGACTATAACAAAATCACACACCTACAAAAAAAAATTATAAGCATGTAATTCTCTTATATGAGTCTCATAGGATCATGAAAATTCATTGCCTAATCATACACTTGCAAATTTTATACACGTTTGAGCTCATTAAATTTTTTTAATATTAGTGCTTCATGATTCTCCCATATCAAGGGCATTATTCTTAGTTCAAAGATGATTTGAGTGTTCACATTTTTAAAATATAAATTACAAAATCCTTTTACATGATCCTCATTTGCTAGAGTAGTTTCAGAATTTTACACCTATGAAAATTATTTCATACTTTTACAACTAACCTTTTACAGTAATTAATGTCTAATATTCATCATCATGTGCATAAAACTTGAAGATTTTTTATTCTAACCAATGAATATAACACTTCCTGCTGACAGCTTAGTATTTTACCTTTCAGCACATTTTTCTACAAACAAATAATGGGATAATCTAGAAAAACAATTTCGTTTCTCTAGAGCAATGATAATTTTTAAAATTTAGTAAATATAGCAAAGTAATTCCATGTTTTAAATAAGGTGCATTGTGTCAGCAATTTTTTCATTAAAGTACACCAAATAAATGTTAACTAGTAAATGTTGATGCATCAAAAGATATTTGTAATTAAAATAAGAGCATAATTAAATAAGATCAGGTATAAAAGAAGAGCTACACTGCTACTTTATTACCGTAAAGAAGGGCAATAAATACTAACAGCACCACAAATAGAGATGAACTTTAAAATACATGGCTAAAACAATGGGTGATACAGATAATGGCTTGTTAATTTTCTTACTTGTGTTCAGTTAGAGGTGGGGAAAAAACAAGCAATTTTATAACTTTACTTTTGTCTTAACTTTGGTAGAATAGGGAAAACTTTTGAACACAAATAAGACAAAGAAAATTGCATGAAATTTTTAGATTATAACACGAGATGTTATACAACACTAAATTTCAAGTAGCTATATATTGATATCAAGCAACTTTCAAGTCAGTATGCCTATGTTACATGAGTAAATGCTAAAATAATTAAATTTCTCACTGATAGTTAAATTTTTAAAAGTCATTGTAGAAACTAATTTTAAAAAATTAAGTTTTCTTTTGTGATTGTAGGCTTCCATACTAACTCTTAAGCATACTAAATATAAATATAAAACAATACAAAATTTTAAGCTTAAAAGAAGTAATTTTGAAATAAGCCTGCTCCTTTTAACATATGTAAATCTCAACTAAAATTGAAAATTTTATTCTTACAGAATAAAATAGATAAAAAGAAATAGTCATATTAATTAGTCTTGTGTTATGGTCATGCAAGCTTTTTAACATTAGAACTATATTGAGTGTGAATATATTTTGATTAATTTTAGTCTAGGTGACTCAACACAATGATTTCCTGAGAAAGATCCCCATTATGCATTATAGACAAGTTTTATGGCCACTACACATTTACTTTTAATTTAAATAAAATTCCATTAACATCACTAGTATTGCATTACTCTCTAACTTTTGTATAATCTGGAATTCTGAAATCTAGCATTGCATATACTTATTCATTAGGCTATTATGAAACATGGATTAAATTGGAAAACAGAAGCTGAATAGTCTTGATACTGCTAGATACTTTGAAAGTCATTATAAATAACAACCTTTACTATTCACACTGCAGAAATTAATAATACAATCAAAATGCATATTAACAAAATTGAGCAAAACTGGAAAAAATACAAAAGAAATAAGTACCACTGCGTAATCTCTTGAGTGTTTCATATGTGAAAAAGCTAGTTCCTGAGTATGGAATAACTCCAAGCACTGTAGGTGTATAACCACGGAATAAGGTTAAGAATCCTTCAGTTCTCCAAATTTTTAGGAAGACTTGTGGTAAGCTATTGTACCTAAAGAAAATTAAGAAAATAAAATGGTAAAAATTTCATCTGAAGTTATCTTATTGCACTAACGATCAATCTCATACACTGTGTTTTCTCTTAAAAGAGTTATAAAAAAATTAAATTTATTTTGTTGGGATTTTTTTTTTTTTGGGGGGGGGGGGTGCTAGCTAGAGGTTTAAGACTTTTTGTAACCTTGGTTGTTAAGATTGATTGATTTTCTAAGTCACCTTTGTTGTTAAACTTTGTACACATTCCCCATAAGGCTAAAAATATTCAGGATCGATTAAATCGGCAAAAAATGAGCTTTGACTGGCTATTTCAAGAAACTAGAGGTGAGAGCCACAAAATTACATAATAAAATGCCAGCCAGAGTTTTTACATATGAAGCTCTCCAATAGTGGCTTTGAATTGGTTCTAATACTTTGAATTTCAGTCTATGAGACAAAATCCATAGATAAGGAGATAGAGATTAGTATAATCTTGCCATTGAATACCCTTCATTAATAGGTTTTATTTCAATTATTTCAAAAGCTGACAACAGTTCATAAGAAAAAAAATCTCTCTTTGATATAGATGTTAAAAGAAGAGTTGCTTACATTTCCTTATGAGTTACAGCCATGCGTGCTCGAGCAAGATCCAAAGGGTAAGTGCAAGTTGTAGACACAACTCCAGCTAGAGATCCAGCTAGGAATGACTTTCCTGGATTTGCTTTTCTATATAAAATAACATAATTCACCAAGTAATTTATTAAGTAAATATATCTAGATATAAATTGTGGTACCTAAAAACTAAAAAAAAATGTATTTTTCATTAATAACCAACTTTGAAGAGTTTAATTTCATTCCTATTCATCTACTTCTATTAGGCATTCAATGAATGTAACAAAGCTCTATCAAACACTTCAGTCAGATATGATCTGTCTTCTATTAATGAACTGGAATTAATGACAATTGTTATAAGAAACTCTAATTTGAATGTTTACATCTTCATCACAACTTGCTCCAGATTACAAATTCAAACTGACTTACTTCATCACTCTCAACATCATCATTCTTAAGTACCACGATTTTCAAAATTTAGATTGTTTTCAGAAGAGAGAAAAACTCCTGACTGCCCCCTATGTATTTCTGGTGAACTTTTGGATTTCAACCACTTTTAACATGTTGTTCTTTTCAAGACAAGCACTTTTAAGTTGCAAATTTTTGTAATCAAGTTAACCTCTACTGGATTATCCGTGGGATATTATGGTTACTGGACTTTCCCCCAACATAGGAGAGAAGAAAAAAAAACTGCCTAAAACCAAAAATAATGAACTCTGATACCCTAGAGTAGCAACTGGTTTTTTTGATGAGCACTGCAAGTGAAAGAATTTAAGAATATCTGCACTGTACTAAAAAATATGCCAAATTCATTTTTCTACTAAAAATATAAAGGCATAACGTATATTTCAGGGAAGGCCAAACTGTGGCTCAACGAGCCCCATGCAGTTGTTCTCCAGAAGAATTTTGGATACTCTACCTGAACCGAATTACCCAAAATTAAAATTAACTGTGGAATAACCTCCATTTTTAATACAACTTATAGATGTGAATGCCAGTATTTTATATTGAAATGGATGACAAATAAACAATGTTCAATGTTGATAAAAATCAATATTTAACTGCATTGCTGCAAACTGCAACAACTCAAAATATGAAGACTTGAAATATTTGGCAAAATAATTATGAGAAAAATAATTATTAAAGCTATTAAATCTATTTAAGAATTTTAAAATATTAATTATTCTAACAATTGCAGAATGATATATACTTAATAAAAACAATAGAGGAAGCATTGCTTAAAATTTCTTTCATATCAAATATAACATAGATTTTAAAATGATACTGACTTAAATTTATAGTTGAGATTACTATCTTTAGAATTACTTTTTGCAATAAAATGTATAACAATACAAAGAAATTAAGGATAGACAATTTTTAAACATTAAATTTATTTTCAATAGATTTTTACCACAATATAATATACTGTGAATAACACAAAGATAGAGATTTCTTTTATCACCTCAATAAAAAATTCTCAAATTTTTTTATGAGGTTCAAAAACAAGATTCTGCAGAATGAGTTATATTCTCCTATATGAGAAAAACTAATTCACACTTTTCAGTGAACATCAAACACTGATACATATGTCATGCTTTTTAAATAAAAACCAAAAATCCAAACATTCAAAAATTATTTGGGAGTTCGGTTAATTTAGTAAAAAATTACACTTAAAAAATTTTACATTGTAGGTTCATTTTCTACTAATTTAAAAATCATAAGATTAATTATAAATATTATATCTATAAAGATTTTCTCTCAGATATGAAATTGTTTACACTCTAAAAATGAGAAAATACCTAGAAATAACTATAAAATTAATAAAAATGTTAAACTGATTTATGAATACCAAACTCAACCAAAAAGAAATTATCAACATTATGATGACATAAAGACTATGTAAATAGATCTATACTTCATATCATACCTTTCTTCATGGGTAACTACTCCCAAAACATGCTTCCATTGTTCATGAGCACCAAATTGAATGGAAGCATAGGGAATTATACGAGCCATAGTAGCTGAATTTCCCCGCCATAAGCTCAAGAGTCCATCTGTTTGGTAGCTGTGACGAATAAATCTGAAAGCTTCTCTCATAGAATAGTATTTATTTGTAACTGAAAAATTTAAAAAAGAAACTTTAAATCTTTATAAATCAACATCAGTGGGGTTACATTAAGATTCTTTGATACTAATAGACCCTTGCACATACTGAATAAATTCAAAAATGGAAGAAAGACAACACAAAGGAAACCTATGCATGTGTGTGTGTGTGCATGCATGCATATAAATATATATATATATATACACTAACAAATAAAAATAATAAAGACTTAATATACATAAAATTAAAAACCATTAACATTTAACAATTTTTTTTTCCAAATGCAACAGGTACTTTCCCTAAGTACATTGACGCATCCACACCCCAAATTTGTTGGCTATTTTATTATGGGAGCATACAAGTGAGCCAACTACTCTATGAGGAGACAGCACACAAACGTCCAAACCTTATCCAGGAATTGAACTTGAGCCCACTTTGTAGAAGCCCTAGATGCTAACCACTATACAATGAGAGCATCGCACATTTAAAACAGATTGAAACATTGTAACAACTTGTGAGAGTGTGTGAGGGGAAAAAACAGCACGGTACCCTCTTTATGCTGAAATTTGACACTTCTCATGCAAGTTGTCTCAAAAATGCAAAACAAATATGAAGCTCCAGGCTAGTAATTTTTAATATGAAGACTGTATCTTTCAGTTATTACCTGAATTTTCTTTATTTGTTTTAGCTTTTTACTTTTATTGCAAACAGCTTCTTTTCAACTATTTTAATCTCAACAGAATTAATCTGAGTTTCAATGTTATGCCTTGAGAAAAAAAGAAATGCAACTAATGAGAGATTTTACAATCTTTAGAAATTAAGTTTGTTGTGGATTTTCAATATAAAATAGAGATAAAAGGTAAACAAAAATGTCAACAAGTTGAAAACTCAAAATATGTTTTGAGAAAGGGGCAGACCTTTATTCAGTCTCAACACATAAATAGTTTTAAAATATTTGTGAAGCAGATGACAAGATATTTAATTGAAGTTATTTCATTTTTGATTTTCCAAAATAAGAATTAATATTTTCCTCTTTTGATAGTGCTTAAATAAAAATGTTTTGCAAATTGTTCTCAGATTCCGATTTCTCTTGAGAAATCAATAGATTTATCACTAGCATGTTTGCGTAAATCAAACTGGTTTCTGAAGGTATTCTTACAAATGTTTCACCCAAAATATTATGTCTCAAAATGCTTATAATGTGTGAATTAAAGTATTCTTTTCCTTATATATATACATTAAAAAAAATCAATCTTGTCTCCAAAACAAAATACTTCATTTATTATATCTGAACTGCTTTCACCAAACAACTATATTAATTCTATCAATACATAACTAACCCCTATACACAACCCTGTTTATTACTATTTAGACAATATCCTATAAAAACAAGTAGTTGTCACAATAAGTAACAACTGTATAATAGTAATACATTACTTAGCACAAGGAGAAAAAGTAATCTGGTATGGTTTACACAAGTCTATCGAACAAGGCAGTCTCAGAAAATATATTGCCAAAACTTTGTACATTAATTTTCACTGTTTAAGCATATAATTCTTTTTCCCCAATTTTAGTACTGCTACAAATATAACCCTAAAGTGATACTTTTCCTACATTATATAGTGTCCTTCACAAAGGAATTTTAAGATTAATTTCTTGTTTCTCATAATAGGATCATAACAATTCTGTCATAAACAACTTATACTTTCACTTATGTCCTTAATAGGCCAATAAAACAACAGACTCAACACTCTAGAAGAGCAAGGTTTTTTTCCCCCTCTTTAAGGTTTTCCATATGACTGAACCAAATTTTCAATAAGAATTTTAAAAAAACAAATTTTTAAAAGCTAAAATAATTGAAATTAAAAGAAGTACTATCAATCCTTATCTATTTAAGATGAAAGAAAGGATCAACAGTATTAGTTCATGGATAGCTCTTAAAATTAAGTAAAATCATACACTATTTGTAAGACCATTTCCCGAATGTAATACTTGAAAAAAGCATTTATATACCTACAAGTAACTAACTGCACAGTACTGATGATACATATATATATACACACACATATATATATATATATTATATATATGATATATATATATACATATATAATACCCCATATATATGGTACCCCCATTGAAAGCAACCAACTATTCTCACAGATTACGTATGAAAGTCTTGACTGACAAGTGTCCTGCATTGGCAAACAAACAGCATCTAAAGAGAAGCCATAAATAAAGCACATTCCTCCTATCATTGCCAAAAGTAAGAACCACGGTTTTTCATGATAATTTGAAAGTATGTATAAAGTTAAAGAAAAGGTTGGTTCAGGTCGATTCTCAACCTGAATTTCAGCTAATTAAATGGTCGCACAGTACAATTATTACAGCAAAGATAATACAGATAGTATAAAAAATATTAGAACTTACTCTGGAAATTTATTTTTGTGCGATCTAATGGAGCAATAGTTGTCTTTGCCAAAGCACCAGCTGCAGCTCCCGCAGCAAAAGATGTTATCACCTTTCCTGATGTACTGATCTATCATTAAAATTTTTAAAAATCCTTAATATTAGCATAACATGCCACAGAATTTCTAGGATTATAAGAAGTAGCAAATAATAGCAATTCAAAATTTCTCTCTCTCTCTCTCACACACACACACACACACACATATATATATATACACACATACATACATAAATATATTATGCTGCAAATCTCCAATACAATTTTTTCTCACTTCATTCTGATTCTGAATTTTCCCTACTCTTTGTGCAAAAAATATCACAAATGTAGAAACCACAGGAATGAAAATATAATGAAGGGCTTGAGTGGGTAACATATCTCAAAGTAACATAACATTATACTCAAAATTTACTGGAATGAAAAACATTTTATTATGCACATGTATTAAAAGTTAATTACTGTATGGAAATAGAATGGTGAACAAACTTTTTGACGATGGTTCAAATGGAAAATATTAACACACTAAGTAAGCCTCTAAATTTAAAAATACAAATTATAAATTTTCATTTACTTATCTCATGAAAACGTACTAAACTCGACAAATAACATAAATAGACACAAAAAGGCCAGAAAAAAGTAACTGTAAATATAATTATGAAATACTATTTTACTACTAATTATGAAGTAAGTGATGAATGTAATACTGCTAATTGGCATTCAGTTTAATCTATACTTATTCATACTATAAACTGACTAGATTCAAAAAGGAAGCCACAATCTATTCCTACACAAGCCTATTTTTAAATGTTTTTTACAAAGCTCCAATGCTAATATCACATTTTTACTTACTTTGAAAATGAGAGAAACTAAGCCATATTCATGCACTAATTGCATATTATATTTGAAAAACTTTGGTGTAGATTTACAGTTTTGACAGGGAGATTTATAGAATGTCTACTTTCAGGAAAAGTAGATTAAACTGACGAACTGGACTGCAACTGAATAACTTCGATAGTTAAGACGTCTTTTTTTTTACTATTCATGATATACAGTAAAAAAAATTTTCACATTTTACAGACTCAAAAATATCTTTCATAAGTTTTGACATTTTTTTTTGTTTTTGTAGGCCACATTAAATATGTTTCTCTTATCAGCCAGACATGGACTAAGATATCATACATGTCACTCATTTACATTATTCTCCTCTTTTCAAAATTCTTCTGCTCTCTACATCAAGATTTTGAATAGACAAATTTGATAAGTCTAAAGAACATCAACCTTAAAAATAAAAATACATTACCTTTTATCACTACTAGGATCCAATAGCAAATAAAAACTATAAACATGTAACGTGTAATGAACATTTGACTTTTCAATTTTTATATCAATCAATTCCTGAGTCTCTGAATTCCAGCAGCTTTGCTGTTTTTTTCTTGAGTAATTTATCAAATTTTATATACTTTTATTAACTTGCTAAAATTCTATGACATCTTGACTAATTATAATATTAGTAAAACTCATTGAAATGAATATTAAACCATTATATCTAGGTGAGAATCTCAATGATATTGGTAAAGAGCAAAATGAAGAGAAAACATTTTTCTTTTTATACCCTCCAAAATAATTTGTTTTGTTACAATGTCTCTTTTAGCTCCTGAAGATGAAGGCTATATTTTCTTCTTTAAAAATAGGTGTGAGCACTAAGTTACTACAAGAGCAAACTAATAAGATTTATTTTGCTTTTAACTTTTACTTACAAGCTCTAATATTATCTAAATGAAACATACATACATATATATGTGTGTGTGTGTGTATATATATATATATATATATATATAAACTTCTCTAGCAAACCACACCTAAAAATGGCCTCATTTTTTCAGAACCATTACTGGCCACCATAGAGAAGTTTCCCCATAAATTTATATATATATATATATATATATATATATATATATATATATATATATAACCATATATGCATATTAAGAAAGCCATTACAAAGCATGTGATGTAATATGTGCATAGTATTTAAATAGCAATAAAAATATAATAGTTTATTAAACACAGTTGTACATATTACAGTACTGATAAACTTCAAGGTTTTAAACTAAATGCAGTCTGCAAATCTAAAAGAAAAAATTCCTATTACGAGTAAAATTCTGATGCAAATAACCGTCTCCTCAAATGTTAATCCTACCTAAATCTATGCATAATTGTTATATGGCCCTCAACTATTTACTCTCAAGTGAAAATTAATGTCACAGGCAGCAAAAGTTATTGACAAATAAAGGTACTACAGAATTCTGACATGACTGTGTTGGACACTTCAAAATAACCCTCTCATAGAAAATAAATACAAGTAAATGCATTTCACCACAACTGATAATTTTAATAGTACAGAATTAAACATAATTAATTACAGAATTATTATTATGTGTGCATTAAAACTAATAATTTCTTTTGCAATACACTGATATAAAATTTTAACAAAATTAAAGAAATCTTATGACAATGCAAATACTTAATTGATGAAGAATAATTTTTGAGAGAAACAGACAAAACAAAATATATACATCTCAATACTACAAAACATGAATTCCTATAAAATATGGATTATATATATATCAGTACACCAGAGGTAAAGAGTACTAAGTCCCAATATTGAATTTTACAGGAAAGCTTAATGAATCCACTTAGTGCTCTTTACCTTGATACAATGATGGGACATTGTGCTGTTTCTATCTGAATATATCAATTAGATACAAACAGACGAGTTACAGCTTTGCACCACTGAAATTAGCTCTAAAAATATTTAAGAATGTTAAACAGTCTACTTGTAAAAAATGGACTTTGTGCCCTTTTACCTCGGGCACATACACACACACACACATATATATATATATATATATATATATATATGTGTGTTTGTGTGTGTGTGCATATATATATATATATTTCTACGAAAATAACATTTCTCACATTTCCAGTGATTAATATGATAACAAACAAACTTTGCTCAGAATAATGATGAAACAAACAAAATCCTTCATACAAAGTTTATACAAAGAAATAATATAAAATGATAAATGGTACTAATAAAAATTTTAAAAGGTAAGATTGAAAAAAACTGGTGTGAAAGACAAAACAGAACACTACCTTTGTAAGATCCTGTTTAGGGTCATTTTCAGCATTTTCTGCTGCAGGCGATGACTTATCAGAGGGAAGCATAAAATCGCTCTAAATAAACCACAATCTACAATCAAGGAGTAACTATAAAGAAACATAAAAGTAAATTGCATTACAGATTTCCTCAAATTATAACTTTGTTTTAAAATGAGAAAAATCTGATCAAAAGTGCAGAAAATTAGTTTAGTTAATTGCAAGCACTATGGCCACCTTTAGCTATTTACAAACCATGACCTACAGTTTAAAACCAATGTTGAATGATCGTAAATATCCATAAAAACATGAAACTCAAACTTTCAGACTCATGTAACAAATGTTACTGTTAGCCCTTCAGCCAGAGTTTGGAAATAGAAAAACTCACAATATTATAAATGGTTTGAAATATTATGCATGTTATGTACGTAAATAAAACTCATAATTTGCTATCTGAATATTTATAAAAAGTAGAATTTTGATAATTTAAAATATAAAACAAGGGGAATTCCACTTATTACTACTTTGAAGTTTATCTCCAGCATTTTTTTTTTATTTCAACATGGATAAACCTCATACCTTCAACATACCTGCACTGAAAAGGTTTTGAAGGGGTGGAGGAAGAACATTCTATGCAGAAGGGACAAATATTAAATATTTTGGGGCAGACCGGGTATTTTTATTTACATCAGTAGTCGTTCTTCAGGCTAAAAGGAAAATCAGTCTTTGATGCATTCTCACCTGTTTATCTACACAGGTCACCTACTGCACAGCCTTGAGCTGAGTCTTAAAATTAAGTAGCGAGGATCATGTTTGGTTGTAAACATTAGTAGATATATAATTAACAATTATCAAGCATATATGCTATTTATATTTCCTACTTCATACTTTAGAATGCAATAAAATGAGGTGGAGGCAATAACACAATCCTTGTGCGAAAACTAAACTATATCAGTAGACATAAAAAGGTTTATCACAATTTATATATTATTAATTAGTATGCTAAAATTATATGAGCTTTTAGTCATATTTCAGTTTTTAACGAAACTTTTCAGCTTCCCTAATCATCCTCTAGCATTAATTCTTTTGCAAAATTCTTACGACAAAATCATTTTTTCCTGTATCTCACTTATTTAAATTTTAACACTTTTCATAGCCTTTTGTTAATACACAGTAATAACTCAAACTACATATCATCAACCATATGAAAATTGATTAGTTAAAATTTTATGAATCTGAATATGTTTCATATTGCCCTTGACTTGAATTATTTTCATATCATTTGCTTCAAACAAATTAAATGAAATTAATGATTGTTAAAGAAGCATTTTAGTTATCTTTTGTTGTATGAGATTTCAGCAGAGGGGAACCTTCAGTTTCAAAATGGTAATAAAGAACCAAGCTAATAGCATGATTTGAACCTGTTGAATCTCATACTGAAGAGAAGAACTTAAGTCCTAGGGTCAATTTCAAGTCGATGTTATAAATTAAAAAAATCTCAATGCAATGCATGAATTCAATATTTTTTATCTATTTACTTCAAAACTGGTATGTCCTAAGAATTCTAAACTTTAAACCACCACAGAATAATATTTCATAAAAATAACTATATAAAAGGTAAATGCCAACTGGAAAATTGACTATTGTAATGTTCAAATCACAGCGAAATTATTCATGATGTACTTTATATTACAGAAATTAGACCAATGTTTAACATACCTCAAAAACCAAAAGTACAGAGCAGAGTTTGTTAGCTCCATAAAAAAATATTTTACTATTTACTCATGAAGATAATTAGAGATTAATATAAAGGTGATTATAGGAATAAGAAATTAGGAAAGATTAGGAATTCATGTATACATATTTTGAATTTTTCTTCTTCTGATAATGAGAAATCAAGCATGAAACACTTAGAAGATATAACTTTAATGACCATCGAAGTTTACAGCATTTTTGAATAATGGTTTATGTAATGTAACACATATCCATAGTCAAAAGGCTCATAAATTTGCATGATGAACTGTAACTTTCTAGTGATAGTCTTCACAATTAACTGAGATGTGAAACTAGCATCAATTCCAAACAATAACTTAACATTCTCACGATCTAAGATGTACAATTGCATTACGTTAAAATGAAACCTAAATATTAAGAACTGCAGACTTTGCACACAAACTTAATCTTTTTTTACAGCTAATTTAATCATATTATGAAAACCATCCGATACCTTAGAATACTGTAACTCAACGCTATCTAACATACTTTCGATTTCCTAATATTACAGTTCTTTACAGAATAAAAAAAGAAATTATTATAATTTACTCTCTTTATAATAATAAATGAACAAAATTCATTTCAAAATTTCAAAATAGCAGAGAAAATTGTTAAAAGAAACTCACATAAAGACTAAAAAAGCGCGCGACCGACGACAAATCCGAAATTAATAACAGTCGATTACTAACACGATTGTTCTATTGCATAAAATCGAATTAAAGATGATCGAATAACCAAGACATTCTAACAGGGATGCCAGGTCAAAGACATAAGTTACATTCCGAAATTTATTACCTACGAAAAGAAAAAAGGAAACTGTATTACTGAATATTATCTTAACTAATTATTTTACTAATTATATTCTACAGAATAAATATTAACTAAGCACTAATCCCGTCAACAAACTAAAAGCGGTGTTCAGCAACTTTTAAAGGATGACGTCAAAGTACGTTTGACATTAAAATTATATTTGATGTTCCACCTCCTATTTCATTCAATAAATATGAACCAAATACAACACACACCAAAGTACATAATGAAACAAAATAATAAAATGTAGGGGCTAATGCAGCCGTTTGTTGTGAAAAATATTTCAATGTTGTCCAGTCCAGTATTTCTCTACATCCTTAGCATTCAAATTAGCACAGCCAGTGGCAAGGAAAAAAGTCAATATTTCATATGCACGTCCGAGTCATAAGAAATTTTGTAACCTGATAGCGCACTTCCCCACCACCACTAGGGGGGTGGGGGTAAGATAATATTAAAAAAAAAACCAGGTGCCCCAAATTAAGCAATAAAAAGTAATTCTAGTAAGTAACGCTACAAAGTTCCAGTTCACCCCAAGGAACAAAAATCCGTCCGTCCGGAACAGGAAGCCCCCTGAGAGCGTGATTCTGGTTGCGCTACCGTTGCTATAGAGGCAAACATCAAAATTTAGGTGGGTGATCTTTCCCAAAATAAGCGTTTGCGGACCTAAAACATTAAAGCCAAATGGATCCAGTATGTTGTCGGTCTCTATAAGAGTGAATGCTAAAATTCGCCTACAAACTGAAGAGGATGCCCGAAATTTTGTAAGTGGATCTAGGGTTCATTCGAAAGGAGCACCATTGAACCTTAGTAGGGTGAAGGTGTATTGGTGTACTGGTGAACTCATCCGTTCGGAAAATAGAAGAATTTAGGTTCGACTCTTGGTTCAGCGAAGTTAATTTAAGAGATACAATATGATGAGAATGTGTAGCAAATACAGGGTGTCCATAATTAAAGTCCCACATTCAAAAGGCTGCAAAAAAAGAACCACTGGTCAGAATGACTTCAAATTTGAACTGAATATACTGGAAGAAGGGGGAAACGATTTGGCATAATTAAAAAAATAGTTCTAAAATGTTACAGCGCTATCTATTGATACATTTTGGAACTTTTTTTATTATGCCAAATCGTTTCCCCCTTCTTCCAGTATATTCAGTTCAAATTTGAAGTCATTCTGACCAGTGGTTCTCTTTTTTTTTCTTTTTTTTTTTTTTTTTTTAAGCCTTTTGAAAATGGGACTTTAATTATGGACACCCTGTATTTTCGTTTTAGAACTTTCATATTCCCGACTAAAGCAACATATTATATAATATATATTATATTATTATATGCAATCTAGAAATAGCAGTAATTAATAGCCTTCCAAATTGAAAATAAATTCAATATCATGAAATAACAAAGGTTTTGTTTGGGGAGAAAGAACCTAGCACATTTTTTTTCATTCTATTAAGGTTGGTTGAGTGAAAGCGCTACGGTCATTTTTTGCAACACGAAAGCTAATTAGACAGGGACCTACTGCTTAAAGCCGATTCCGAATGGTTACAAACATCCATGCTAATACTGGGACTGGAACCCCACAACTGGTACTGAATGCCAGCGCCCGGCTTCATTCTATTTAGACTTTATACACTGAAGAGCCCAAAACAACTGGTACATCTGCCTAATATCGTGTAGGGCCGCCACGAGCAAGCAAAAGTACCGGAACACGACGTGGCACTGACTCAACTAGTGTCTGAAGGTATCCTGGAAGCAATACACACCATGAATCCTGCAGGGCAGTCCACAAATCCATAGGAGTGGAGATCTCTTCTGAACAGCACGTTGCAAGGCATCCCAGATATGCTCAATAATGTTAATATATGGGGATTTAGGTGGACGATGGAAGCGTCTAAAGTCAGAAGAGTGATCATGGAGCCACTTGGTAGCAACTCTCGATGTGTGGGGTGTCGCATTGTCCTGCTGGAATTGTCAAGTTCGTCGGAATGCACAATGGACATGAATGGGTATACTGTCCGACCACAGTACGAAGAACCACGGTTGGCATAGTGCCAAGACGATTCTATTCACGCTGTAGGTAAGGCTGCTGAGGAAGGAGGGGGAAAAGTCTCGTATTCTCTCGACATTCTTTAGAATCGGTTACTAACTGCGCTTGCTTGCTTTTTCCTCGTCTGTTATTTTGATTATTATATTAAAATTACTGGATCCTTTACCCAACACAACTGCTCGGAATAAGCCATTCCGTAGTGATTGTAAACGGATAATACACAATGTAATTAAATTGTGTGATAAAGAAGCACTAGAAGGAAATGTTATTGTTCTACTTTCGCAATCCCTAAAGAGAGCTGGTAAAATGACCGGGATATCAATGTCCAGTGTAAAAAGAATACGCAGAGAAGCAAAGGGTGAAGAAACTCCAAAATTTGAATCTCCGAGGAAACGTCAGAAAAAAAGAACCACCAAAAACGTAGCTTTAGATAATTTTGATTGTGATGTAATCCGAAAATATCCACTCCTATTTTTTAAATAGATTTGCTTCTTTCTTTTTATTATTTTGAAATTATTATTCACATATTCGATAAAAAATAAAGTTTTAAAAAATAACTTTAAAATTGCGGACAAAAAGCAGTCTGAAATACATTCCGTATTTCATAAACAAACACATCCGAAAATATGACGTTTTCCCCTATTTTCTAAGTAGACTAGCTTTTCTCGCGCATGCGTAACAGCTTCCAGGGACCTTGCTTCCGTGGTCGGACAGTAGATGATCGGACAGGATGCATATGTACGCATCACCTGTCAGTCGTCTCTAGAACGTATTAGGGGCCATATCACGCCAACTGCACACACCACATACCATCAGAGAGGCTCCATCAGCTTGAACAGTCCCCTGTTCACACGTACGGTCCATGGATTCATGAGGTTGTCCCCATACCCATACATGTCCATCCGTCCGATACAATTGGAAACGAGACTCGTCAGACCAGGTATCAACAGTCCAATGGCTGTGTTGGTGGGACCAGGCGAGGCGTAATGCTTTGTGCCGTGCAGTCATTAACGGTACACGAGTGGGCCTGCGGCTCCGAAAGCCAATATCAATGACGGTCCGTTGAACAGTTCGCACGCTGACACTTGTTGATGCTCCAGCACTGAAATCTGCAGCAATTTAAGGAAGTGTTTCACGTCCATATCGTTTAAGGATTCTCGTCAGTCGTCGACGGTCCAGTTCTTTCAAGGCCTTTTTCCGGCCGCACCGCTGTCGGAGATTTGATGTTTTACCGGATATCCGATATTCACGGTACACTCGTAAAATGGTCGTGCGCGAAAATCCAAATTGCATCGCTACATCGGAGGTGCTATGTCCCATCTCTCATGCGCCGACTGTAACACCACGTTCAAAGTCACGTAAATCATGATAACCTGCCATTGTAGCAGCAGGAACCGATCTAACAGTTGCGCCAGACACCTATTGTCTCATGTAGGCGCTGCCGACAGCATCGCGTTACGCTGATTGGTTGCATGTCTCCGTTATTTGCATACGCACGCCTGTAGCAGTTTTCTCTTTTTTTTCTTCTCGTTAGTGTACATATATTTATGCGAATTGTGCTAGATTGTTTGATTTCCCTCGTTCCATTCGTTTGTTCATTTTTAATCTAAAAGTAAGGACACTGAATAGAATGATACAAGTCAAATTGATACAACTGTAAAATTTTGGCATAATTCAAGACATATACACGAATGATAAATTTCTATTAAACCTTCAGTCACCACGAAAACGTCCCAAGAGATTTACCAATTAATTTTAGGAGTACACAAGAGAGACATCTACCAGAATATTTGTTTGGAGAGAATTTTTTCAACAGTTCACTACATTCATAAGGAAAATCACACAAATGTTTCCAGTAGTACTAATATAACAAATTTGAAATAATCAATTAACCAAACAGGATCTCTATGGGTGCTAGTAATATTTTTAGAACTACCAGGCTATTTTTAATACTTTTTCTATTATATATTAAAATTGTTACATAAATCATTTGTCACGAAAAGATTAATAAGTGTATAAAATATGTTTGGTGTATTTAATACATCTAGTAAATTAAGACAAATTAATGAACTGTAAACCTGAAGAATATTCTTATTTACAACACTTTTGCAGTTCATAATACATCACACGGTAACTATATTAGTTCCCGACGATGAAAAGTTTAAGCTCTTGAAAAATGCGTAATGCGCAGTTTCTGTCACAATGAGGTGAATGCAAAAGTTCTGATTTTATTATTATCCGAGCAACACCCAGTGGCACTAACTATTGGAATCTCCTGACGAAAGTACGTCGTTATAAACAAATGTCAACATCTCTGCTCATTTGAAAACAAAACTTTTATTGTGCAGTCGATTTGCAAGTACACAAACAGGAAGATGTTAAAGGAAAATTAACACGAAAAAGCTAGGCGTATCTACTCTATCTTGAAACTCTCAGTATTTCTCGAAGCAATGAAATAGAAAAGTTGCAGGCGAAAATGCATACCATAGATAAGACGTTCCTTTATATTTTGAAAAAGAAAAAATATATTAAAAATCCAGTACATATTGGTAAATAAAATTTTTGGTTAGTTTTTCCTTTGAAAAAAAGCGCTTCAGATTTAATTGCTTTAGTTATTATTTTTCTTTTATTCCTAACTTTCATTTAAGCAGCGAATAAAAAAAGGCCTAACTAAGACTCAATTTTTCAATTTCAAGATTTCTGCAATCAGTCTTAAGAATCTAATAATAAAATACCTTAAATTTCATTTTAAAGCAATATATCTAAAACACTAATCATACATCAGTAGGCTTTCAATTTTTATCAGATATTCTAATGACGTAAATGCTAAAAAAAAAAGTTTTTAAATTGGGGATACATGCGAATTATTCTAATGTGCGTGTATAGATATCATTGAACTAGTATTTTACGTTGCAACTCTATTTTTTTAACTGCAGTCATTGTTTTTGATATATAGACGTTGTAATGGAGAATAATACAAATGAAATTATTTTATATTTTTATCTCGATAACCTAGAATTTTTTAAACATCGCAATAACATTAGAAATACTAGCTTCCTCAAGGCCTAAATAACTGATAAGGACACTTAAGTCACGCGAAAATGCGGAATTCTGCAATATCTGGTCTTTTCCCAATAATCTACAGATTGTCGCAAAATTTTATTTCACCTTTTTTTTTCTTACTTTAATGTTCCTACCTTTAGTCCAAAGAATTATAGTACCACCATTGATTCACAAGTATAAGGTTTAAAGCGGCAAAAATTGCGAAGAAATCTGTATGAAATTTTCATTATAACTTTAATTTTCCGCATAATTGGAATATGTTAAAATATCAAAGTCTGATAGTATCGAAAATACAGAGGTAAAATTTTAATATAACCATATTAAAGATAAAAAGTATTTAAAAACAAGATATGGTAATAATTTCAACTTGAATAAATGACAAAATTTTTCCTCTAGTACACTTATTACTGTTTTTAAGAGAAACATTGGAAAATCAACGCAAATTAACTGCCTAAGCTCAAAAAATAAATAAAAAGCGAAATTATTGTTACTAAACGATTACTGTCTGTGACAACCTTAAAAAGGTCGATAAAGCACAACTGGCTGCTTCAGTTGGGCTTTAAGGCACATACGAGGTGGTTTTCAAACAACCAATGAATACTGTGGACCAAGTGGGAACTTTTAAATTCAGTCAGCGCAGCAGAACAAGGAAAGGAGTGCAACCTCTTCAGGGACAACCGACTACAGAAAGACAAATGTCACCAGGGTGCGGGTTTTTTCAGCCAAAGGCCGAGGATGAAATCGCACGAATTATTGCCAAGAAGGCAAGCTGAATAAAAATGCTGTCCATCTAATTATCATTGAGGACTTGAGCAAGAGACCTCTACACTGAGTGGCAGCATATTAGGAAACCTGGGTATTAAAAATAAGTTCTAGAATCGAAACGCAAAAGAGCCGGGAGGTACACGCCGTCGTATTTACACTGCAGACGATAAGCAGGAAACCTCACTTGGCTCCGAGTGATTTCTTCACCTTTCTCTAAGTTAAAAATAAATAAAAATATCTTTTTAATGACCATAATCACATGTCTCTACGAGATCCAAGTAGATGGGACAGCGAGCTTAACAAGATCACGGTTGCAGACTGCCAGAGCTGCGTTTGAGGAATGTCAGAACTGCTAGGAACAGTAAGGTGCGTGCGCGTTTCCAAATGGCCTTCTTTACGGGAGATCCAAAATAACTGTCGATCGGGTGAGTAAATGCGCCGTAATAAAATTTATTTTTAATACTTTTGAGAAACAATCGTATCTTATTTTAGAGAACACAGATCTTTGAAGGATTTGAAAGTTTTATTTATATAATATTCCCGAGTTTAATGCTTTTCATTATCTTAGATTTTACATCTATTAAACACTTTACTTCAACCTGTCAATCTGTAGTAGTGATGCGACATCGATAACAAAACATCGATGTTTTGAAACATCGATATTCAATATTAAAACATCGATGCTAATAAAACATCGCCCAAAAACCATCGATGTTTTTAAACATCGATGTTTTAGAACATCCATTTTTTAAAACTGGTTTAGTAATCTCTAACATTAATGTTATTTCCGTTAGTCGTGGGGGGAGGGGTGATTTAATTTTACTCTCTGATTGGGCAGACATAAATGACAAAAACTTGGTTGCTTTGAGCTACATTGATGACTCAAAATTCTCGTTGTAAATGCCGCCATGTTTTGCCTTCAAATGTCCAGATAAATTCGTGGTATTGCCAGAAGTTTTAAGGGACTTAAAGCAAATATTGCATTTCGCCAATTTGTCAGAGGTTTTGTAAAAATATTTCCAAATGGTACTTTTGGGAGGCATCTTACTAATAATATTAACGTCAACTTATATAAAACCAGAACGAAACAAAAACTTACATGGATGCACTCGTGTATATACTATTTGTAAAATAAAACCCCATGGAAGGTTCTGGAGTGTCAGGAACATTCCAAGCGCTCTGATTGGTTCATTGGTTGTTAATTGCCATTTGTCTGTTTGCTAAGGAATCATTCCCCCTTTTGTATTCGTCCTTTTCAGAATTCAGACTGACATTTACTGAGTGTGAAAATTATGCTACGTGGTAAATTTTTTTTTTAATTACGGTACTTTTTCATTAAAAAAAACATCGAGACAACGTAAAACATCGAGCACAAAACATCGATGTTAAAAAAACATCGGCTTCAATAAATCGATGTTTAAAACATCGATGTTTTTATCAAAACATCGATGTTTTGAAAACATCGACATCGATGTCGCATCCCTAATCTGTAGCTCACACAAATTCGGTCAGCGCACAAATTATTGTCTATTTTCCCTCACAGCTGATACGGTAATACGCTCCACGACCTGTGTCGTCTTTCTTGGATCATATTATTTGCTTAACCGGTGTTCTGTGGGACGTTAGTTATTACTGATTTTATTACTACATGTCTATCATTATTACTGTAGGAACTATTAATATTCTTAAAATAATTCACACTTGCAATAATTACAGATGAATTCGGATTCATATGGTAATTATCAGATCATCTACCGAAAAATCGTTCACGTTCCCATTTTTGACAGAGAGCTAGTTTAAATCAACTTAAATCCATAAAATTATTTGTGTGTGTGTATATATATATATATATATATATATATATATATATATATATATATATATATATATATATATATATATAATAGTTAAATGTCAATTTCCCATAATCTTCTCTCCTTTCTTATCACGCCAAAATATTATCAGAGGCCGATCTCAATGAATTTTTGAACTGTTTATCAGTTTCAATGAAATGTTTACGTGCGAGGGGAAAACATGTATATTTAAGAGAAAAACGATAAAATCTAATTTTTAGGACAAGGGGAATGCCGTATGTAACGACTACCGCAATATCGCACGTAAGCGCCGCCCCCACCGTAAGAGCCGCAGGGACTGAAATTTCCTATTTTAAAAACGAAATCGGGGTAAACGCCGCATATAAATTTTTCTTAGTTACCGTACCGTAACCAAATATTGAGACACCAGTAGAGATTTTATGTTATTTCCGTAATAAACTAATACAATTTAATGTGATAAATTCCATAGTGTTAATTTTAAATATTTCTCTTAATAAATTATACTTTAACACTAGAAGCGTCGAATGACATCCCATTCCTATAAGCGCCGTAGGCAGTCATTTTGACCGCTAAAATTTGCTTTATCTAAAAATGCCTTTTTGTAATGAAATATCACGTACTTACTAGACGTCTACCGTAGTGCAATGCAAAACAGGAATAAAACCTAAAGGGGAAAAAATGAATAAAAGGTATAAACGCATTTTTATTTCACAGAAGCACATGATAAATTATTGAAAAGGGAAAAAGAAAAAAAGAAACGGAATCATGTAACATCAAATGGGTAAAATACATAAAGCATACAATTATGAATAAAAGCAAAAGACATTAGGTAATACTAATAACCATCAAAATGAAAATATAAGATACTCAGGTAAGATTTACCGACCAAAACCATCAAAGTCATCTTCCGTATCGGAATTGAAAAGAGACAAAATTTTTGGATCAATTTTCATACCTGCATCGTCTGGATCTTTCTCGTTGGAAGAACTGTTGTCAGAACTGTTATCGTCGCCAGTATTGGGAACAATTATTTCTGCTTTTCTAACGCTGGACATTGCCTTAATGGAGACACCTCTTCATGCTTGAGAGACCCACTTCGCGACATCTACTAAAGTTGCTTTTTTCGCATAGTTCCGCGTTTTGTGTAGGAATGTAGACCTTCAATCACCTACGATTCCCAGAGACTTCGCATTCGGCTTTTGAATGCTTCGTTTACAGCCAAATCAAGTGGTGGAATTTTTTCAAACCTCCGGGAATTATTCCTCCGGGATATACCTCTGGGAAAGTTTGCAGACAGTTTGCAACTTTAACAGGTTTTGACAAGTGGGCCTTCATTAAGTCCATTATAAATAGTCCTTCTGAATTGAAAAGAGCCCCTTTCCTTTTCCGCCAGACTTCGATCAACTAATCTTGCATTAATGTTTCATTCATTCATCCTTTCTCGTTCGCGCAGATCACCACGTCATTAGGAAATTCTCCTTTGGGGAGAGTTTTTCTTTTAAACACCAACAGAGATTTCAGTGTTTCACCGCTTTCTGTGCAAGACAAGACACATGCAAATGATGTTTTCTCGTGACCGGTAGTAGCAATACTCACTGTAGTTTCGCCAACTTTGTTGACAGTCTTGCTTGGAGAACAGTCGAAAGTCAAAGGCACCTCTCGTCCATGTTGATCACCTGATCGGTGGGAAACTTGTTGTCCTTTAATTGGTCCCCTATAAACTTCAGGAAAGAAGATTTCTTGACCTCCCAATCAACAGGCAATTTTTTGCCTCACGGTTGTGTGGGCCCGAACGGAGAGGTTTTTTCGTTTCATGAATCGGTAGCACCAGTTGGATCCAGCTTTGGAATCGTCAATTTCCATGTTCGCCACCATAACTCGGCTTGTAAACGTATCTTTACTGTGGGTTTTGTAATGACCTTACTTCTCAGGGATGGAATCCATTTCTCAAGGTTAGTTTCCAATTGAGGCCAAGCAGCTTTCCCTCTTCTGCTTGCTCTCTTACTTTTCGGTATCTTTAGTAGAACTTTCTTTTCGGAGCGCCATCACCGAACACAACATCAATACTAAACTCTATTTCCGATCTCTTCTGTTTTTTCAATTACATCCAACTTAAAATTAGCACAGCAGCTTTTGTTTCTGCGCTTTGCAGCCATTTTGTCAATTAGTTTCACAATAAGGAAAAAAACTATTTTCGCAGAAAGAGAGAGAACGACAGTAATGAACGTGCATGGTCGCCAAATAGTGTACCCCGTTCAAGTAATGAGTGAGGCTCAATTTTAGTAGAAAAGCGCAAGCTAAAAAGATTATTTTAAAATCCGAAAATCCGAAATCGGCATAAGCGCCGCTCCCAACAATTTTTTAACTTTTTTTTACGTATGCGCCGCGGCGCTTACGTGTGAAATCACGGTAATTTCACAATTCCATTTATTCATTTAACAGCCGGGGGCGGCTGATAAATGAATAAATAGAACAACTAAACTCTCGTTCACACAACTAAAACTCTCGCGCAAGCTGACAAAAGAAATAAAGGAAACACTTTTTACAACCAAAAAAAAAATTTATATATATATATATATATATATATATATATATATATAGCATACGCGGGGTATACTTCTCAGTAGTCTTCATCCAAAAAAGACGTGGAATTCCTTCATTACGATAATAAATAATTGTAAAATGTCATGTTTATTTTTTTTTCTCTATTACAGAGGGATAAATATAAAAAAAAATCTGATAGTTGCTTTGTTATCATGAGACGAATAATCTCAGAAAATAAAATTCATTTGATAAGAAAAATATACAGATTGCCCCATAATGGAGATTACAAAACGATAAATATAAATCAAGTGCCTCAAAAAACATATCGTTGAAAACATTGACTACATTTATGTTACTTAACTGGAAAATAACTTGATGTACTTACTATTAAAATTTTTTGCTTATTAATTTACCACGACTAATATATATATTAAATACATAAAATTATGACAATCATTAAAAACAAAATTACATCATCGGAATTTTTCTTAAAAATTTACATAAATTTTTTCATGAAAAATTAAGTATAGCAAGCATTTGATAAGAAAAACATTTAAAAAAAAAAATCTTGAAATTCCTACACAATAGCCTGTGATTATCACAACTAGGAACAAAACCACCGACAATGTGGTATAATAACTAGCAAAAACTAAATCTAACGCGTAGAAATGAGTAAATACAGATGTAACTGACAGAGCTTAAAATTACACAGAACAATACTCCCATACTATGACATTACGCTAAGAATACCTTTATAAAAGTAGTAAAAAACCACAAAAAAGAAATATTGTACAAATGCAACAACAAAAAAAAAAGGAACATAAGTACCATTACTCCCGACTTAAAAAAACTTAAAAAAGATGACGATGCAAGTTTCGTCTCAGAGTGTAAATGTACACTGCTGGTCACCCAAATTGCAACACCAAGAAAGACAAGAGATATCACAACAAAATTTATTTTGTAGATAACATATTGACCAAGTATCAAATGATTAAATTTATAGACTTCTGTGAAGTGTGGTTCCTGCCAAAATCAGTAGCCAGAGTAGCCGCCATTGTTGGAGATCACCGCTGCTACACGCCTCGGCATTGATTCAAAGAGACTGGATGAGTTCTTGGGGTACAGCAGACCAAGCAGCTTCCACACGTTGCCAAAGCTGATCTGCTGTGGCATCTGGGGGTGGAATCTGGGTCAATCGTAGAGCAACCATGGACCACATGTTTTCTATCGGCGAAAGATCCGGAGAGCGAGGCGGCCAGGGAAGCAATTCAATCTGGCGATTGAAGAAGAATCGTTGGACAATGCGTGCCACGTGTGGTCGCGCATTATCCTGTTGAAATATGGCTGTGGGCAAGCCCTGAAGGTAAGGAAGGACAACTGGCTCCAACACCTCGGAGATGTAGCGCTGGCTGTTTAAAGTACCGGCAATGCGTACTAGAGGTGTGCGAGAGTGATATCCAATACCGCCCCATACCATAATACCCGGTGCAGGACCAGTGTGGCGGTGCATAACGCAGCTGTTCAGCATCCTCTCTTCACGGTGTTTCCAGACTCGAATGCGACCATCGTGGTGTTGCAGACAGAAGCGTGACTCGTCAGTAAAGACAATTTCATTCCATTCTGCCGTCCACATCCTTCTGTCGTCGCACCATTGGCGGCGGAGACATCTGTGGTTCTGCGTCAAGGGTAGACAAAGCAATGGACGTCTTGCGGACAGACCACTCTGCTGTAAACGGCGTCGAATGGTACGCGCAGACACTGGATGATGCGTTACAGACTGCATGTGCTGTGCTATGGTTCGTGATGTGACTGAGCGATCCTTCACTGCCATGCGCACAATTTGCCTGTCATCACGTGAAGTGGTGCGCTGAGGTGGATGCGATCGAACACGCCGGTCCGTCGTACCCTCCTGCATCCAAGGATCCCATATCCGCATTACAGTTGTTTGGTTTCGTCCAACACGACTACCGATTTCCCTGAAAGATAATCCACAATCTCTGTAAGCCACTATCCTTCCTCTGTCGAACTCGGATACTTGATCAAAAGATGATCGCTGTTTTCGACGAGGCATAATTGATCGTTTTTTTTGAAAAAACCACAAGAAAAACACAATTGCCGAACTTGAAATCGTCGAAATCTCCTTGAAGTGGCGCCACAGGCGCGCGTGATGTGCGTCTGCGCTGAAATTCTAATCATTTGCATATCTCACCTCCGCTAATGCATGTTGTAAATTTCATGTTATTTGCATGTTTCCTTCAGGGTGTTGCATTTACAGTGGCCAGCAGTGTATATTCACTCAATCGTCAAATGCATGTCAAATGTGTGATAGCAATCGCATACATTTTATATATCGCTCACTCCTTTCAATAACGTCATATCTCAAAAATCGGCGATTTTTTAGCTATGCCTGTTTTTAGAATGCCCTGAAAGAGTAGTATATTCCTGCAAGATCGTCATACCTCACCGCTCAATATTTAGCCGCTAGAGAGCAGAATTAATATTTATTTTTAATACATTTTATTCTACTTTTAAAACTTTAAAATCACTCTCCTGAAAAATCATACTTTTTCAGATATGACGTTGTTGAAAGGAGTGAGCGATATATAGATATATAGATATATATTCAGCCTTCCATTGTACAGACAGAAATTAGTCCACTTGTAATGTTGCAGTTCTTGCTGTAAAATAAGATGTGGATTTCTTCCTCAACCAGAGGTTGACATCGCAATGGGGGTTAACGAGAAATGGCTGGAGGCGTATGTTACAGGAATTAAAGAATATTCAAACAAACTTCTTTTTTTTTCCTTTTAACACGGGGCTGAAATTTCTCAACTAATTTTCTGATGATACACATTAATAAAAAGTTTGAGAACCATTACTTTAAACACTTGATATTCGTTAAAAGAACAGAAAACGTTAGTCTTAACCGCAAGTGAAATAACGGGAGGATATAGATATAATGGTATTAATGTGATTCGGAATCTGTGGATCAGAAACAGCGCTTTATGGATTTCCATATTTTATCAATCTAAAGAAAGCATAAGAAATTAATGTACTTCGTATCCGTATTATTTCTTGGTTAGAACTTTTCTTTTAGAGAAAGCGTAAGCATATATAGAGTAGAGTAAAGGTGAACAGACTTTTAATTGCCTATGCAATTTATTTAAATTAAATTAACAGTATAAATTCAGAACATGTAAAGACATACCTACATAGGAGGTGTAAACTTGTTTAATATAATACCTAAACTTTTAACTAGTAAAAATAAAATCGAACGAAAGTTAGGGGCTTCTCATTATGTTGAATTTGTAAGCGTTTCAAAAAAATTGGCTTAATAGGATATATAATAACTATTAATATTTACACATAATATAGAAAACATTGTGCTGCTCTCAGGACATGTGTATTATGCTTACACTTAACACCTGGAACTTTATTTAGGTAACAATGACAGTGAAATCATCATCAGTGTGCGACAGTATCTCCCATTCGAGGATGGTGTATTATTCTTAATATACATGAACCCAACTTCTGGCTAGAACGTCAGACAACTGTGAATCCGAATCCAGGTGCTGAATATTACATCAGTTTTTACTTACGTTGTCTCATAACTGATTACTAACGAACTTCAAGACTTCAAAAGGTACGTGACGTCCCCATATCGCAGACCGCCGCGACTGTGTGACGCACTTTCTGTGTGGCGGAGCCTTTAAAGGATCAAAGCTAACCAGCGAACAGTAAAAGCCATGCAAACTTACAGATGGCGATTAAAAATTATACTTGCTATAATCCTTGTCTCTCAAGGACCGGGCGATGGCCAAATGGCTAGCGCGCTGACATCGGTGCCAGAGTCTGTGGTCTCGAGTCTCACTCTTGGCCGTTCGAATTGGATTTAAGTAGAAAAACCCCCGGTCGAACTGGCTTTCGTGTAGCAAAAAAGACCGTAGCGCTCTCAACCAACCAACCTTGTATTTTACTGTAGCAACTCAAGAATAATTAAAACACTGTAATACTGACAGCCATCGAAGGGGCAGTTTCGACAAAGATTGTTCCCCATAGACTGGTTTGATTGTTTTGGAGTGCTATGTGTGTACCACCTTTTGTAACGCGAGAGAAAATACGAAGAAGATTCCTACTTTTATCTTTCATATGCAGGTTTGATACGCGATATTCAATTAACTCACTAGAAAAGAATATGTTGTGTTATTTGAGTCAGGAGAGAATTCATAAAACCAGAAAACTGTTCAATAGCTTTTTAAATCCCCAATAAAATAACTGTCACGTAATTAAGAAGCTATTATTTTACAATTACATGTCTCCACAAGATTCTAGAAAGTACTGTAAAATAAAAAATGTTTGGATTTGCATGCAATGATACTTGTGTTTTTTAAATACACATCTCTCAGTAGCATAAAATATACCTTTAAAAGTAAATATTATGCTACTTTAGGCCTAACTGCAAAATGAAATTTAAAATTCAAGAAAAAAGAAAATAGCCACCCAATGTTTATATTTTTTTGAAGCAATAAATAAACAGGTGAATTTTTAATGCTACCAAAACTCAGAATTACAAGTAAAAAGAAAGAAAAATTATAATACACATTATCAAAACGATGCTATCTTGCCATTGATCGCACCTAGCTTCGATAAGAGAGCTTGAACTTTCAGAAGAATAACCTTGAAAATCAATGTCGATAACAAGCAACTTCATTTTTCTTTTTTCATTATCTGACAAAGAATGTGTCCATACAGTCGACTGACTGGGTATTTATGTCAAAGGAAATTCCATGACAAAATACAACACAAAGGTGGTTCTATGCATTTATAAATCGTGCGATCGTTCACTCATATTTCACCTGAGGTAAGGAGATACTTTTTCAAATTGACGACGAAAAAGGTAATAGTGATAAAATGGGAAAAGTATTGGAGTTGCAGAAAAGAGTCTTCCCAAAAGGAAAAGGGTACCTAACACTGTTCTGAAAATGGTTGTAGATTTTCACACAGTTATTGATTAAATCAGTGCATTTTCCTGAAGTATATTACATAAGTTACTAAAAAAATACAAAACGAATAACGCTCCTATCCCCGTAAATCTTTCTTCTCCGCCTAACCAAAGTCACTTGGTGCAAACTGAACTTTTCCATGAATATTACTACATCTATCTGTTCTTTTGCTGAATTCGTAAGCCACCAGAAAAGAGAGAGAGAGAGAGAAAAGGCACAAAATATTGCCTTTTGCATCTTATACGTGAAATAAAGTCGTCAAGACCCAGGAACTCCTCTTCAAACTTCAATTACGTCACGTGCATCTTTTACATTCAAGGGGCTATTCGTATCATTCACCTTTTTTGTTGATCAGTTAAAGGAAAATATTAAATGATTTCAGTCATCTTCCAAATCTTTTGTTCCTCTTAAGAAAGAATTTAGATATCGTTCTCTTCCGAATTCTATCACGGTGATATGTTCTTCGTTTATTCTATCACAAAGAAAACAATTATTTTTTTAGTACAGAGATTCGTTTCCTCTTTACAGCGGTCGGTTGAAAAGTTCATCCGATTACAATGACGGTAGTCATTATCCTCCCCGTATTCTTATATCAAGAAGTGTCAACCCAGAGAGCTTTACTCTATTGTTTATAACTTCCTTTTCATTAAAAAAACTCAAGTTTGAATTTGAAATTCTCAGGAAAATACAGCAATTTGTAGAGGGGGGGGGGGGGGGTTTCATAAAACTGTTTCTGGAAGATTAACAAAACAATAGTTCACATAGATTTTGACCAAAATCTGGGATGTTCATAAAAGATAGGGGGAGAGCTGAAGTTTACACTACAGGGTTTTTGTGGAAAGACACTGTATTTTTGTCCCATTTGAAAAACACTTCAACCGCTTTATCATGAGAGGGAGTGGCGAATAAGTTTAAAATGTCTTTACTGTAGCCTCTCTAAATCAATGGTTCCCAACCGGTGGTCCGCGAGAGCCTCGGGGGTGGTCCGGCACTACATATAAAAAAGTTGCCAAATGAATGGGGATTTTGAAAGCAATGTTCATTGAAATAGGTGGGCCGAATATATCCGATAACTATGAGGTGTTGAATTAAATTTCTTAAAAGTTTAACAGAATTATTTTATTATTAGAATAGGATACGTTAGAATGTGAGTACGTCAATCCTGTATTCCTTTTGCCTGAGGGATATTCTATACCCCATTAACCCCGAAATGTCCCTCCCTCATATCGGTGGGAGGTGGGGGTGGTCCGCACATGGTTCAATTTCTGGCTTAGTGGTCCACAGACTTCTACGGTTGGGAACCACTGCTCTAAATCGTAAAGCTTACGCAATTTTATTCATAAAGCTTTTTCTTTTCTCGTCAGCTACTTCTACAACGACTGTCCCAAAGTTGTATATTATTCGGTTAAAAAAAGGGGAAGGGGATTCGGTTGGTAAGAGAGTTAAGGTTACCTTTAAACACTGTAAGCTCGAGATCCTCCGTCTCTCAAACTTTAGACTTCCAATTGTTTTTTCGGCTATTCAAACTTTGAAATACGTTCGCAGAACATTGAAGACGCTATTTCTATTATCACGGGTATATCTCTTTTACAATTTCATATTTCTTGCTAATAATGGCTGAAAAAAATCGTTTATGTAAGGCATTTTTTCCCTACTATGGGGAGATTTTTCAGATAAATTCACGGTTACTCATCCACAGCGTCTAAAAAAACAAACGAATCTAACGTTCAGCGCTGTAACCAATCACAAAGTTACATTATGATAACCAGCAAAATCACATCTTTTGCCCTTAATGCAAAGTTATCCAATCACAAAATCAACCAAAAGCTTATTAATAGGTTAAAATATAAGTTACCGATGTCTCTAAGTGTAATGTGGAGAGATTCTTTTTACCCACCAAAACCACGCCCACCTTCATTTCCTAACCATCCTAACCACTAGAAAGAACAGTGTGTTCTAGCATAAATTACTCGTGCTGCGAATTAGGAAATTTCCGGTAGCTCTTGTTCACGGGATTCGATGCTAAACCTGTCTTATGCCATCCGATGCACCTAGAGAAACTAAGTAGGAGCCTCTGAACCACAATACTCATAGTAAAAGATAAACCTTATATAAACACTTTACAAGTATTGAGAAACCTCCATCTTTTTATTCCCCAATAAATTAACATAATCAAAATTTAGATATACTTCAAGGGAGTATATATATATATATAAACTGCTTAGAACATTCAACCCTTACATGTAAAAACAAACCATTCAAAATTACGAAAATGTTGCACTCTATACCCAGGCGCGACCGCTGAAGGGTTAAATAAACTGAACGTGGTTCGAAATCTTGCTTTTCGTGAAAACATAACTAAAATTAGTATTTCAGCTAGAAAATGTCAGCTTTCTCTGATAACAAATGGTTTTGGTAAGAAACTAAGAGAATTTAGCTCCCTAAAGCCCACTTTTAATTATTTCCAACTAAGATTTCTTTCAACAATGCATGAAACCCATATATCCTGCAAAATGTATAGGTATGCTTCCAAAACCCGAGTCAATCCCCAAGATCGGTTTCAATTCCTTTTTATTTTAATTTTTTCATTTGTTAATTTTCTTTTTAAAACAAATTTCGAAATCATTCGCAGATTACCGAGCAATCACACTAAACCAAGCTTAATACAAGGATTGAATATATATTCCGGCGGATTTTAATAATCAGAGGCCAAAAATTAAAACTCACAAGATTAATACGATAATACAAGATTCGCACACACAAGAGATCAAACGTTTCTTTATATCATATAGCCCTGATGTGTGAAAAAAGTTAGAACAAATTTCCACACAGGAAGTACAATAATGCTCAGAAGTGTTATTCAGTTCTAGCGTGATATTTTTCCCAATTAAAGGTGGATATATTCAAGAAATGTAATTATAAAGATTAAACACAAGAAAAATAATTCATAAAAACATCAAAAGGAATGGCAGCAACATTAAAGTACTTAAAACGAGTGTGCGGGACGCCTTTTAATACCTTTAACCTTTACAATAACAATCCCAGAAGGTGGACTGAATACCCCAAATTCTACAAATACTCTACATCTTTTCCCAACGTCTAAATATAAAAAAAGCACCTCAGCCATTTCATGACACGGAATAAAAGGCAAAAAATTTACCCAGCTTTTGACAGACAGGTGCGACACTAAAATGTGACAGGATGAGATTGGGCAGACAATCAAAACCAAAGTCTGTGCAACCGGGAGAAGGAAAGAAAAAGATTTTAATAAATGAACATTTCTTTCCCATTTTGAAATTCAATGCCCTTAAACGAGTAGATGATTGGCATTTGAATATGAACTCAGGTATTCTATGTCGAATTTTGTTTTTTCACACAATACTTTAAAAAAAAAAAAAGAGAGAGAGAGAGAGAGAAAGGTATTTGCTTACATGCACGAGCCAGAACCTTTCACAATACATTTCTGAAAGATGTTATAAAATACTGCTGGATTCAAAATCAGCTAAAAAGAATGTTGTAGATTATTTTATAATTTCTGGGTTGGTTGGTTGATTGATTGCATTATGGTGATCTTTTGATTACACGAAGGTAATTGGACCGGATCTACAGTTAAGAGCTGATTCCGAACGGCTACAAAATTCCATGCCAACAGCAGACTCCAACGCACAGACTCTGATGCCAATGCCAGCTATAATTTCTGGATTAGAGTTAAGAGATAATGAAATATGCTTTAGCCACAGTAATGTGGCTCTACGAGGAGGGGGTAGGTTGGTTGGTTGGTTTGTTGGTTGAGAGCGCTACGGTCATTTTTGCTACACGAGATTACGAGGAGGAAGATAAATGTCATTCTCACTTTCGTTTAGACGAAATGAGCACATTTATTTTTTCAATATATTTCAGTTATTTGATAGTAGGGTAATAGTTTCAAGCCCCAACTTTTAAATAAGAAAATTTTTACTTAAAATTATCTACCTAAACTTTCTTATTTGAATACAGGAAAATAATTTTAGAAGATTGCGTAGGGGGAGGGAGGGATGCTGATTTCGATGGCTTACAAAGAGTTTATTGATAGATCAGAAAGAACAGCGATGGAAGTTTACGTTTAGTCGATTTCAAGTTACTAGTGCCCCTGAGCTACATTAAGAAATTTTTCAGCCAATACTTCTTAACTTTTTTCAGATCATCAATCCATTTCGACCTCCGATGACATACAAACGATTCAACAAAAATTTCCCACTTCCTCACGAAGGGAAGAGATTTTTGTCCTGGTCTCTTTCGCCTTCGAGTATCAAAAGATGATCATAGGGCGTCAACACCCACCAACCTATCTTCTCCAGCTGATTGACACATGCACAAACATAAATATAATATGTACTATTTATTTAGTTAAACACATGCTCAAAGTAAAAATCGTGTTCACGAACGAGTAGGGGGGGGGGGGGATATCAAAATAAAGGAAACACGCAGTTTCCGCCTGTGGCGCACCCAGGAGGGGTCCAGGGCCCCCCCCCCCCATGCATTATAAATATTTTTATCCATTCATCTCGCCCCCCCCCCCCCCCCCAAGAAAAAATCCTGGGTGCGCCACTGGTTTCCACAAAACTTTTCATAAATAAATTAAGCTCACCTTTGGTTTGCAAAACAGCATGAACTGACGGAGGATAGAGTGATATAAGTCCTGTACAATGTGGAATCGGGTACTATTCAACCTGCAACATTTATCCTAAAAGTTCCAATGATGTTGGAGGGAGAAAACGTGATCGAATCTTCTTCGCTAAACAATTCTACAAATGTTCAAAAGCTTTAAGGTAGACGATTGAGGAGACCAGGTCAGATGCGGAATCTCAATCTCTTGATATCATATGTGAAACGTCTCGCATGAAGCACGAATGCGTTTATCGTCTTGGAAACATAGACGGTCATTATGGAATAACGCCTGTACCATAGAATGCATGAAAGCCAATATTGTCACAGGGCGCTGAAGAACAATTAAGGGTCCGAGCGAATGCCAAGATATAGCACACCACAGCGTAACAGATCAACCGCCATGCTTGACAGAGGTCACCAAGCAGTCGGAACGATATTCTTCGGATGATGTTCGCAAAGGTGTTCGTTCGGTTTTTTGTTTTGTTTTGTTTAGTTTTTCCCCACAGGCCTGACATCACTGATATCCTATTGGTTCCTGGCTGAGGAAAATATTCAACTTTAACCAATCTCACGTCCGAATTTCCCCACACAACCTTTTGAAAACACTCTTAACTCTTCCTAAGGCAATGGGTCCATTTCTGGGCAAGACTCTGACCAAATATCACTCTCACCGTAATTTACAACACGACCCCTTTTTTAGAGGAAATTGTGGCTTCTTTGAAGTTAGTTTTTTAAAAAAAACTTAGATTAATTAATACCTATGAATTTATACATTAATAAAGTAACATCTCTAGACTTAACTTTTCTTTGCTAAAAGCGGAAACTACAATAATACGCACTTTTAAACAAACAGTTTTCTAAATTGTTTAAGACCCCTAGTTAACACCCAAACTAATATATATTTTACGTTTATCCATAAGTGTCAGTGCATTAAACTTATGCTGTATTTAATTGCTTCAACCAGAATTACTGAACTATACTAGACAGTAATAAATCTAAATTATTCATTCTTACACAGCAACTTTCCTCTCGAGTAAAAAATATTGCAATATAATAAATAGGAATCGAATTATAAATACATAAATATACAGAACATTTAACATTTCATAAGTACAAAACTCCCCAATCAATAGATAATTTAATTCTTAATCCCAGTTTCATAGAGCAGTCTAACACTGTGGTGGGTTAGGCAGATCGTAGATAGATAAAACAACGGGCCCACTTTTCTGCATGTTTAGGAGCTGTCGATAAGGGCACCCGAATGATCTTTTTAAAAGTAATTATTCGAAAATGACTTTTGTAAAGGAATCTTAATAATGGGTTAGAGAGACTTTCGATCAGAGAAAAAAAAATTGTTTTGATTTTAAAAAGACACAACGAGTGAAAATCTTGTCGTACGCTCCCAATTATACCATAGTTTTAAACATATCCGTATCATGATACGTACGTTCAAACCTGCTTTTGTACGGTCTTTTTTTTGTACGATTTCTTTTATGCTAATGTTTTCTGAGCTGTAAAAAAATGTCCACTTAAATACATATTAATAAAAAGTAAGGAATTAACAAAATGGGAATTTTAAGTTATTTTCAGTTTTTTTTTGTTTTTTTTTTGGGGGGGGGGCAATATTTTTTCCTTTCGTGCTTTTTTTTAAGCGGTCCCTATCCACCACACAAAAACAGGTTTGAATATATATATATATATATATATATATATATATATATATATATATATATATATATATATATATATATATATAATGAATCGGGCATGCGAGGACAATGCTCGTATTGTATCAGTGTATCATATTTTCCCATCTGATACGCCACGACAACGAAAAGCTACGTGGATCATACGCAGGAGAAGTGCTGTTGTGAAAAACAAAATGACCAGGTAAAGAGATTTACAAGAAGTTGAAAACAAGATAATCAAAAAGAAAATAATCAAATGATAAAGAAGGAAATAGTCATTCTTGTGCCAAGATCTGTTTCGATACAAGATACGGAAATATGTAATACGATACATGAAACGCTATTAATTTTATTAAATGTTGAGGTCTTAGTTATATAAATTTAAACTCGACTTGAAATTTACACTAACAAGAAAACTAAAAATGACACGTGGAACACGATATTTTTAAATACAAAGTTCTTAAGATATTAAATACAAATTAAATTCAATTGCATATATATGCGCTTATGTGCTTCACAAATTTTAAAGAATTTTATTCCAACTTCTAGGGTTTCAATCGAAAGAAGATATCGGATAAATATTCGGTTAGTAATACATTATCAACAAAAGCAGCATAACTATAAATAATAATTATATGAATGCACATTCTTGAGGGAGTATTAAGGATCAGTGCCGAATCTGATTTTAAGGTATCTGAAAACTCAGCTAATAATTATTGGTGGACCAGGCCAGGCCAGACCGGACCAAACTAGCGATCAATCGAGCCATACCAGTAGAATATTCAGCCCGCGCAGGTCGCCTTCGAGTCGTTTTTACCGGGAGCAAAATTAAACAAATTGAATCAGGTATAGAGGATATCCGTAGTAAAAATATCAGTCAATTAAGCCACAACTTTTTTTAAGCTAACAAATCATTTCATCACTATATATTTTTTTTTCGCCGCACTCCACCTGATTTTTTATTTTTAGCTTTAGGAATGAACTGTTAACAATAAGAACAATATAGTAGACGGGATGAAATGTCTCAGCACACATCGTTAAATTAAACCCCTTTCAACGGATTATTCTGTATCTGTAGCACCACGAAAACTTTTTTTTTTTTTTTACTCCCCCACCATCATGGAAAATTTCACAGGCTGAATAATATCTTGAACAAAGAAAAAACATCATTTGAATCTATAAAACATACGCACGATGAAACAGAAGAAGAAAAACTTATTAAAACGGAGCCCAAATTTAAGGACGAAAAACAACAGCTGTACGGCATAAGAAATTAGGAACGCAAAGAAAGACCAATAAACTAAATATTCTGTAGCACATTACGTTTAGTAGATATTCAATTCTCGTATTATCCGGCCGTCCATTCTCCGATCTATCAAATAATTTGTCATAACAGTTGAAGAGAAGTTCCAGTAGCAATCAAATCATACAACCATAAACACAATGTTTATAGCTCTATGACTCAAGTCGCATATCGATCCAAGATAAATAAGATACCTTCTTAAGGTGTTTATTTGTCAAACTGAAATCTAGCAGATATCCTGATATCTTATAAATAGTAAACAATAATAATAAAATAAACTATAAAACTGGCCATGTGAATAATCATATACAGCATCAAATACATAAATTAATTTTAATACACAAATTTTACAACAGACAATTCTCCCTTATTTTCTTCATTTGAGGAGAGCGGTAGTGAGCTTATTAACTAAGAGACCTCATGGGCTATAGTTTCAGGCAGATGTGGAGCAGAACTTTACTAATACCATATTGGCAGGAAAAACTGCTTAAGATATGTAGTACTAAGAAGAAATTCAAAAGGAAAACTACTACACAAGACTCACAGGGTATTCAAAATTTTCTATCAATATTTTATTTAATCCATACCAATAAAATAAATTTAATGAAAAGTTTTCTGCTTTCTTTGCAGTAATGTATACGAGTATGTATAACTACATACAAATAATTAGATATTACATTCTGATCCTATAATACAAACATTTCTGTAGTAAACCAATTTATATCTCAAAAAAGATAGTTAGAAAAGGCTTATCAATAACTGTTCCATATTTTCCCCACCTAAACTTAAAAGAATTCATAAAAAGGGGGTTGGTTGAGAGCACTATTGCCATTTTTTTTGGGGGGGGGGCTACACAAGAACTAATTAGACCAGGACCTACTGCTTAAAGCTGATTCCAAATGGCTACAAACATCCATGCCAATAGTGGGACTTGAACACACAGACTTTGGTTCTGAATGCCAGCATTCTAGCCATTTGGCCATCGACCGACTTATACAAAGGATGCATCAGAATTCAAAAAGGTGAGCAAATACATAAAAAATACATTATTTTAAGAATTTGTTTTAAAAAGTACTTTTTATCTGTATCTAGAATATGAAATTATTCAAAACTCTCTAGAAAATAAATAAAATCAGTGCCTCAATATTTCTAATTTGTAGTTTATCAATTTAATTAACTAACACAAAAGAAACAGAAAAGTAATAAAATATACATTTTTTGTAATTTACTTTGTTAAAACTCCTAAGAAATCTTAGAAATCATTCTGACTCAAAACAATGAAATAAATTTAATATAAAGTTTTCTGCTTTCTTTGCAATAATGTATAAATGAAATGCACGTATTAGTGTATCTATGTAATTATGAAAGCATTCTGTATGCAAGAATATCTGCAACACAAGAATGAAAACCACAGGAAAACTGCTCAGTATATAGGTTTCAAACTTACAATGAGAGAAAAAATATTTGGGAAGGTAAAATTAAAGAGAGTAAAAAAATTAGAGTAAATAAAAAAATACATAAATAGGTTTGCTTCAGGATCTAACTACATGTTCCTTAAATATCTTCATGAAGAAAGCTGACTTGTCTTAAAGCATATTTTCTAAATGTGGGCAACAACATATGCAAATTATAAAACTAATATACTTCATAAAAATTAGCTTACCAAAATGCTAGTCAGACTTCTAAGATGGGAGGCCTATAAACCGAAATAAGAAAGCATAATATAAGGGGCGAGAAATCTAGATTAAGACAAACTGTATGAACCCAACATTGTACATAAATCTATCATTCAATGCTTTGAAATGTTTCTCTGAGACAAATAAATTGGCACACAATCAAAAGTCATATGTTTTTGTACTAACTTGCACACAAAAAAAGTTTTTTTGAAAGTAGTCTACTGCACAGCTGTCCTAATAAAGTAGCATATGATAATGTATACCTTGAAGTTCTGATCATACATGAAGATCATAATAGAAAACAAACTACAGACTGAAATATGAAATAACTTATACATAATGACAGAAGAAAAATTTGAGAATTTAAATCTTTTCCATTATCGATAAATTTTATTTCTTAAATACCATGATTTAGACTTACTCCTAATAAAATGCAGAAAAATTCTTTAGCAGTAGACAAAACTACATATCTGCCAATTTTACATTTAGTTTTTATAATTATAGTAAAGAGCTCTGCAGATACATGGCATATCATAAAACAATATTCGTAGCTTCTTTTAAGAAAATTATATCTATTCATTCCTTGATGCTGCATTCCTACAATAACGTGTCAAGCACACTTTTCTAAATTCCATTAATTTAAACATTTTGTATAACATTTCATTTAAAGGTCATACAGTTAATACACAGAATGATACCCCAGAACAAAAATTCAATTACTATTAAATTTAATAATAAAACATTGAAATATAGAATAATTAGAATACTTTTCACCATAACAAACAGTTTACAAAGCTTTTGAAGATATTTAAAAAGATTTATTATTCTGATGTGACATGAAATATCAGTTTAAATGCCAACCTATGATGTGACAACAAAAATAACTTACTAGTGACATTATCTCTTTTAAGTGAAACATTTTGTGACTGAGAGTAATATTAATCTGACATTTCACTACAGCATATTAACATGAGAAATTATTCAGACAAATATACAAGGCAAACTAAGTGGATAATAGTAGTAACCATAGAAAAACAACTGTTGAATGAGAAAACTAGGTGATTTACTAAAGGACAAAGAAGCTTTTTTAAATAGTTTACTCTATACATGATTTCTACACAATTAAAAAGATAGCTTTCTGAGTTTAAAAGATTTTAAATCTTTTTTTATAACATTCCTTGACTATTTTGAAATATGCAACAATTATTGAGAAAGGTAACTTTTAATTCAATTTTTATACAGAAACTTTTGAAAAGGATATAAATTTGAAAAATATATCAATCATTTTATAATAAATTGACACTTTATGATAAATGCTGTATAAAAAAAGTACAATAAAACAAAATCTTCTACATATTTTCTTTAATCACTTACTAATATTCCCAGATTTACTTTTACAATAATATATTGATTAGTCCTTTCTTTAAAATCTTCACAATTTTGTCCTTTTCTTAAAGTTACCAAAATAATTTAGATCTATGTTAAAAATACTAAATTTTATCGCCAAATCAGGGGACAATGACTAAAATTGACAGTTTTAAGAAAAATGCATTAAATTAGTCATATTAAATCCTATGACTAAAAAAGTAACTTAATAGAATATGTAAAGCAGAAAACACACCCTTGACTGTTAGCTTAATGATGAATTTGTGCCCAAACAGAAATGTAGAAAAAACAACTTAAAAAATCATCATAGACTGTAAAATTATTAATTTCACCTGTCTGCATTTCATAATTTCTCAGTATAGTGTATGAATTTTGCATTTTATTCACATTGGTATCACTTTTTTTGTCAAATTTTGGGACTCCTTTACATTTCTACTTACTTGTTGACTGGTACAAACCCTGCATATTATTATACATTCATATAATTTACAAATATATATGTATGTCATTGCATATTCAAATCTCTCATGTTGATAACTGTTCTGAACACAAAAATGATTTTTTGCAGACCTTTGAACTATGTACGAACTGAAAATAACATTTTGTTGATTATACAGACTATACAGCATTCGAAGTTATCTAGAAAACATTTTGTTACAGCACTTATAATGTCTGAAATTAGAAAATATCGTTTCCAATATGTTATGTCCTTATTTTTTTCCCTTTACAGATTAAAGCTTTTCTAATCCCAATATTTTATGCATCCATAAAAAGGCATATTGAGATTAAAGTTACATATCTCTCTTTAATTTGACTTCAGTTACAATGAATTTAAAACAGATAATAAAAGCCCTAAAATAAGTAAATATCAATAGGCATGGGAAAAACATAGCAGTTCACCATGTAACAGATTTTTAACAAAACCTATTTAGATTTCAAAGGCAAAAACACCTTGTTCAGCAACTAAGCAACAAGTTACAACTAATTAATAGGCAAGAAATGTGACTTAAAGACAAAAAGACATATCTATTTTATGTTGCATCTCTAAAGGCTTTGATCATCCCTATGAGAATTTTTTTTATACATACATTTAAAGTTAAACAATAGTAATATATGTATGTAAGTATATATATATATATATGATATAAAGAATGACACTTCACCCTTCATCAAAATATTTTAATATTGATGTCCCTGAGCACTTAATGTAAAGGGGACCCTATGACTTTCCCTTAAAAACTACATCATATCAAAATCATAAATTACATCAAAACTGGTCAAAACAATTGCCAAATTCTTCAACCTGCTTCCCCCTCATTTGAGTTTTTTTTTTTTTTTTTTTTTTTTTTTTTTTTTTTTAAGAATAATTTTAGTTTTCACTTAAATATTAAGGAAATTTTTAAAATCGAAGATTTTACTTATTACCTTCCAGGTGTTTGACCTTTCCTTTAATGGATATTCACTATTACAGGAGATTGGGGATGAAAAATTATAATTTATTGATGGGTAAACTCTAATAGTATTCAACTGCAACAATAAACTAGAAATTTAATCACACTGCAGAAAAACAAGAACATTAAATATGATGTAAAATTCTGAAATATAAATACTTTTGCCCAAAAATACCTCCCACATTTATTTTTAATTTATCATGGATGGTTAGATGCAAGTATAACTGTAAGGCAGTTATGTTTATCTCCAAGACAATTGCTAACTTTCATCAACTTACAGGAATACATGCATTCTACAATTGGCACACCACACATAGTCATGTCTAGATTACAAATCAGGGTGAAACGACCTAGCCTCAACTTTAATTCAAACGCTGGGAATTTTTCAAATTTTTAGGATTGTGCCGCACTAAACTATAAAATGATTAATGTGATTATAGACTCAAACATAAAAAACCTTATACGTTTATTTTACTGAATTTAAGCTGGAAAATTCATCATTTCTTACTTAATAATTATTACCTTCAATCAACATATAAAGAAAGACATAAAATATCTTAATTTTATTTTTACTCACCAGCCATCTCATCTGATACAGTACGAAACGACGAGAAAGACTCAATTTTGTTTACAAAATGTAACAAATTTTCCCCGAGGAAATCGATTATCATAATTTATTACAAGGAGGGGACATGAAATAGCCCTTGATCAACAAATAAAAAAAACTCTTGGATGAGCATTGCATAATTATTTCCGCCTCTTCTAGAGTTAAGTTGTTATTATTAAGTGGTAAATATTCGATCTTTGAAGATGCGGTAGCTCACGGATACGATATAACATCACACTCGGGAGAAAACTTGTTTCGTAAAGCAGCGCTACATCCTCAGTTCGTGTTAAAGGTGGAGTCAAGTTTGCCTCCGCTCTCAGAAACAACTTTGACTCCACCTCAAGTATGACGTATTGATAGTTAGAAAGATGAAACTTGTGGGTAATTCGAGCTTTATTCAATGTGATAATAGCACATTCAAAATCAGATTTTGGCGAGAAGAGGCGTGGTTTATATCTGAAATCCCACCCCTGCAATGAATTTCCGAAAATATTTGATACTTAAATAATTCACGTGAAGAAAAGTTGAGCGACCTTTCAATACATGAGATTAAAAACTCCAGAAGTATATCTCAGTTTGTGTATGTGTGTGTGTTTATGTGTGTGTGTATGTGTGTGTGTATTACTTCAAAAGCACATTCAGATAAAATAATCAATTTTAATTTTATTAATCAAATTATGTTTTCCTCGATTAGTAAAATCAATAGTATCTGCATTTAACGTGATAGCTTTAACCCATTTACAAATGAAAATATCAGTTTAGTAACAAAATTATTTCCACTTCGACCGATCATACAGAATTAAAAATACTAAGGGTCTGTTCATATAGAGTTCGTCAGGGTCAGCGTAAAAATTTTAACTATCCATATACCAATCATTGACCCATTTAATCAATCAGCGTCAACGGAATCTTTAACGCTGACGTTGACGGATTCTATGTGAACAGGCCCTATGAGTTACAGCGCGAAGGGGATTTTCCATGGTTATTAAATGTTTTTCGGATTATTTTCTTTAATTGGATAACCCAATTTTTTTCTTGGTGTCATTCTGAACGTTCCATCTGTTCCATCATTCGTAGCTAATGACAATAGAGAGCTTTAAAACCTAGTCGCAAGTTGCGAACAGATATAAAATGATCTATGAGGACTCTTTAGGAAGGATGTCAGAGTGAAATATGTGGTACATGAAGCTATAAGGAGGAGGTACGGATGTGAAAGGGTATAAAAATGTCTCCCATTTGATCACAGATGGCGTACGCGATGTATCCAACATCGGCTTTGAAACAGAGACCATAGCAAAACTTCTCTACCCGGCCAACCATCAAAACGGCCACTTTTTTCTTTCGGAACCATTACTTGTCGCCATAGATAAGTTACCTTGTATTAATATGAAATTTTCATATTTTCCATGTTAAAAATAATCATTTATCTTGAGGCGTATTTAATATAAATATACCTATTTACCTTAAAAATTATTAATTTTCATTTAAAACATCTATTTCAACTGTATTTTTTAGGGGTTTTTTCACAACCTCGTTAAAACTATTCGAGTAAATTAATAAATAATGATAAATTATTTTCTAGCTAGTTGCGTGCACATGTAAGAACATGCACAAGCTGCATCCACTGAGTACATAGAGTCCAACGGTGAGATAACAAACATCTGACACATGAAGAGTCCTCATAATATATTCTGTTTCAGAATTTTTGAGAGCTAAGGTAAGGAAATGAAATTAAAAGAAAAAATAAGGATGGAAATCTGATATGGAAAAGTAAAAATTATGCCGTGAAAAATAATACCGTTTAACTAAATCTCACATACACATAGTAACATAAGAATGATAGTTTTATTTACAGTGAAATATGAACAATGCATCATACAGAATAGCGTTTAGAAAGAAAAGCAACATTCTCTATCCCTAATCCCGACAGAATTCTAATCAAGACTAACTTAATGGAAAGTTCATTCAGTATTTGATATTCAGTAGTTAATTACACAATACTTTAAATTATATTCATTGAAATATCAGATAACAATTTTTAAGACTAGAGGTTGGTAAATTACTTTCAAATCAGTAAATTACTGATTACAAAATTTTCTGTCAAAATAATAAATAAAAATGAATCAAACGACAATAATAAAGAAAAACTGGTTTTATTTTTGTGTAGTTTCATAATATGACTACACATGAGTTTTTATGATACTGTCTGTGAGGCCCGCACATGTCGTGGAAATTCCTAATTGGGAAAAGCCTTTACAGATACGATCATCTTTAAGTGAGATCGACAAGGTCGTTGACATCTCCGTGAGCCCCACACAGGTAACGAGGTTGGACATATCCGAACACATTAATTGGAAAGAGCCTTGCTAAGAAGACCATTCTTAAGTGAGATGGACAGGTCGTTAACAACTCGTTAGGCAAAGCTGTTTGAGTGTCTGACCGAAAATAATAACGGCCGCAGGGAGACCAGCTAACGAGAAACCGCAGAGGGCCAGGTGGCGACTAAGAAACCGCAAGGTTGGTGTCCCACGTGTGGTGACGGAACTTTCCGAAAGGGAGGTATGTAAAGGAAAGAAAAGAGGGAAGAAGAGGATGATGGAGAGCATTATAGACTGAGAGATCATTGTGTTCTGAGCTACGGACGGAGAGGAAAAAAAACGGTGAGACGTGCGTCTTTATTGGACTGAGTTATGAATCTCGCTCTCTCTGGTCTTTGAGTGACGGTTGTTCTGATAGATAAAATGCTGTATTATAGTCACTGTAAAAAAATATTAATAAACCAGTTGTATGTATGAGTAGCTTATATGTCTATGCATAACATTAACGAGGCACTTAATCACGAGATCACGACACTGACAACATTATTCATATAGTCAAGGGGATTACTTTACAAACTGAATAGAAGTATGATTAAATTGAATAACACAACTATAATGATGTAAGATATTATTTAGTTCAATTATTAAAATCGTAGAGAAATTAATTTTAATAATGTAATAGAAAATAAATTTAATAATAAATACTGAAAACTAGAATCTGGATGGTTTTCTTGATTTTTCAACATTACTAGCTTAGCGTTTTTATTTTATTTTCTGCATATAAAATAAAATGCATACGTGTAATTAAATAGAAGTTTATAATATGTTGAGTGAGATTAATGTTATGTTGCTTATTAAAGCCTATTACAGGTACAGGAGGACCATTATAAATTTCTTGCATCATATGAAAAATAATTTGTTATTCATGATATTAAAATTTAAAGCTTTAATTGCTGCAAATTCGAAAGAATCGTTGATATTCAATCTTGGAATGAGTCGAAATGAAACTGAGAACATACACAATTCATATATAATTGTAAAATATAATTAATATAATTAATAAAAATTGCATGATAGATATAAAATTTATTCTATGGCAACTTGGCACTCTAAACAAAAAACATCGAATGAGTTTAAATAGATGAAGGTAAATTTTTTACTAACAATATGGATAGAATCAAAAACGAACACTTATTAAATATGTAAGTATCACACATCTTTTATTGATTGAGCGATTTCCTTTAGAACAGTAATTCCAATAGCTATTTACAATTATTTATAGTGTGGAGCTTCTTGTACACCTTTTTCTGATGGGATACAGCGGATGATAGAAAATAAAACTCGCTTCTTTTCGGCAACATTTTACCTCTTTCAAATTTATATTAGCTTACAACACAGCAGCTATATTTTTCTTCTATTATGATATTGCCAATATTCATATGAAATTATAACAAACATATTACCTTAGGAGCAAAAAATAAACTAGGCTTTCTCTTCCCTGTTGCTTTGTTCGTTTGGTAGCTGATACATACTGCCTGTTAACACTGAATCCGGAACGTTACGCAGCGTCAGCGTTAAAAATTTTAACCAATCACAGAGTTCAGTTCATTGACCATGTGATTCTTCAAACCAATCATACGTCATGTCAATAATCTTGGAACCAACGTAGTAACGCCACGCAGTGCTCCAGATGCAATGTGAACTGGCCTATAGGCACTACTGCAACTAAGAGCAAAACCTGCAGGCATAACCTTTCACAGTATAAATTTTAAAATTTGAAAAACAATTTTAAATAGAAAATGTTTCCATAGCATTGTTCATAAAACCCATGAGAAAATGTCGATCATGTCATCTACCTGCAAGCGACCATAATCGGTCCATTTTTCAAGGGAATTTCCATAGACTTACCTCCATCTTACAGCTTCATAATTAGTATTAGACTCGTCGCTTCATAGAACATTTCATGTCAAGGAAATTACTACTCAACTGTTACAAGAGACACCATTTTCTCGTCTTATATGTGAAGTTTATTACTCCGCAGATCGGAAGGCCTCAATGAACAGTATTTGAACATAAAATCGCGCTCTAGAAAACTAACCGATCATATTTTAAGAATTTTAATGCAAGCGATCACCAAATATACCCATTATTAACCGAGAGGAATAATTCAAATGACATGTAGTGCTGGTATTTGTCCTTTCCGATAACATTTGTCTTTTGTGTATTCCGATTGCATTTGTCCTTTCCGATTACCTTTGAAAAAATTTCTGTTTCAGCAGTTTAAAGTATTGAGGTTCAGCCTTTACTTAAAATAATAATACTACTAATAATAATAATAATTATAATTATAATTATAATAATAATAGCCACATAAGGGCTTGTTCACATAGAATCCGTCAGCGTCAGCGTTACTCGTATTAAAATATATTTAACCAATTGCAAATCTCTAAACGATTAGGCACGAAATTATTAATGTTAATTGAATTACCGAACAGGAACAAGGCCGGGGTTTTATGAACCCCGGCCTTGTTCCTGTTCAGAAATTCTTTACCTCCTTATCAAAATTCAAAATTACGATAGCCTGGCTACTTCTGATTTCTGACCCGTCTTTCTTTTTCGATCATTCCTCTTTCTACCATGTGATTCCCCCTCAGACCGACTGTTTGCTGGAGAAGGCGATTGATAACCTATTCCCGGAATTTCAATCCTGCTTGCTTTCCTCTTTGATTTCGCTACTCGCGCCTTACGGACTTTGGACCTACCGACATTTCGTGTAACTTCCACTAACTTATTTTTTATCCCAATCATATTCCAAATTTCCCGTCTTCTAGTTTTGAAATGTGCGGAAACCTGTGGCCCTTCAGGGCTGATTTCAATTTGGGGAACAAGAAGAAGTCCGGGGGAGACAAGTCTGGGGAGTAGGATGGGTAATTCAGGGACACAACTCGCCTGTTGGCCAGGAACTGCTGCACCAGAAAGGCAGAATGTGGCCGGGCATTGTCGTGAAGCAGGGTCCAGTTGCTTTGCTTGGCGTACTGGGGGCGTACCGGATTGATCCATTGTAGCAGACGTTTCAGTACATCCACGTACTTAGCGACATTTAACGTGGTGCCCTCAGGGAGGAATTCTTTATGAGTGAGACTCTCAGAGTCGAAGAACACCACGAGCATTGTCTTGATACGGGATTTCTCACTTCGCACCTTCTTGTTTTTTGGCGACTCTGGACCCCGCCACTCCATACTCTGACGCTTGCCGTCGGGTTATACATCAGGCACCAGGTCTCGTCACCCGTGACAGTGGGTTTCAGGAAATTTGGGTTTTGATCCGCCATGTAGATGAAGTCTCCACAGGCGTCAAGCCGAATTTTCATTTGTTTCGGCGTCAAAGTGTGGGGCACAAGTCGGGAGCAAAGCTTGCGTTTACCCAAATCCGAGGTCAGTATGTGGTGGGCCATCTCACGACCAATTCCCGCTTCCTCCGCTGTCATTCGCACTGTCACACGACGATCCCTGGCCAACAATTCCTTCATTTTCTGTACGTTGTCCGGGGTGCGTGCAGTTGCAGGCCGACCACTTCGGGGGGAGTCTTCAATAGTGTCCCGCCCTTTTCAGAAGCGTTTAAACCATTCACACACGCACTTCAAGAAGACAGCACGTTCTTCGTAAACTTTACACTTCGTAAATTTAGCAGCATTTCATGAGTCTCTTTCGATGATTTTCCTAGCTTGAAATAGAACAGCATATTCGTTTACTGATCTATTTTGAATTTCGACCGAGTGCCCAACACCTTCACTCTACAATGATCTGTTTCCACGCGATAAGCTAACTCGCAGCGCCGCCACTTAGGAATTGGTTCAGACCAGTCTTCACCTGTCCGGCACGGTATGCGCCGGTTGCAAACTCTTACGACCGTGAGCACTATGACGTCATTCACCGAACTTTCTGAACAAAGGTTGTATGTAAACATACCCTAAGGGCCTGTTCACATAGGAGTCCGGTAGCGTAATCGTTAAAGTATTGAAATATATTTAACCAATGAAAAACCTCCAAACGATTAGCAACGAAATTTTTAACGACTGTGATTGGTTTATTTCCGTCCAGCGCTATCTTTTCTTTTACACTTCCGCTACCGGACTCCTATGTGAACAGGCCCTTATGTGAACAGGCCCTAAGTGTCTTTACGTTACACAAATGGTATTGAAGAGCTACGCAACGATATGTACACTTAGGCAACTTGGCTGTTTAGTCAATACGAAACCGTACGGAGATGAAACTTTTTATAAAATAGTAACATTCAGATTCACACATTAGGGGGAAAAAATGGACTCCACATAAAATATACAAAGGCAAAGTGTTAAATTGTAGACATAAAGATTATTTAATATCATGTTAGCGAACACATGTATCTAAAATATACATAAAAGGTTACTTATATAACTTTGCAACTGAAAAATAAACATTGTAGTTTTAAAAAAATAGCACTGCAAGGAGGAAGTTGTGACTTATCCCCAGTCGGCGTATGCTCTGGTTGGACTTACAGCCATCAGCATAAGATTTTTATCCACCTTTCCATTGCTCAGTATGACTGATGTCGTAATCAATACCACTGAGAGAAAAAATTTGTGTTAACGCAAGTACCAAAAATTAGGAATAAACATATATTTTCCTTTCTTGGGTCACATTTTCTTTGTATTTGCATTGTGCATCTAATATACGTGTTTAAAATGGTCAAAACATATTTTGAATATAAGTTCTTGTCTTTAGTAACGAATTTGCATTCTGCTATGTACAGTTTGAACTTCAAGCACGCTAAAAAGTTAAAACACAGGTTTGGTGTCGAATCAAGAGATTCTAATCATTCCACCACTCTTTGAAATTCAGTTCACTTTTATAATTGCTTTGCAGGAGCTTTGCAGTAAGTATGTACACTATCGTAGATTGAGAAGTACTTGATTTATATCATTTTCTTTACTGCAGGCAAAAAACCTCAGTGGTCACACACCAATTTCTATCTCCTTGGAAATCAATTACAGGATTGCTCCCATCAAAGATAATGAAAACTTTGAACAACATTTTGCGTCACCCAGAGATGATTTATGTTCAAAATAGAAATGATTCTGCTCTCCCGTTTCTCTAAAACATCTCGTTATAGGTAGAATGATTTATTCTGATTTAAGAGAACAAAATTTCAGTATCCAGGACTCTCAAAATTCTTCATATATCATTATAATATCATATATATCTTAAAATACACAATAAAAATTAAGAAAATAGTTTCGAACTTATTAGTATAGTCCTTAATGAGGCCAGAGAGCGCTAGTTGTGATTGTCACTATGGATCCTCATAAGATGGTCATATAAGAGACCCTTGCTTTTCCTCAAAATTCTTCCAGAAAACTCCGTTGTTTTCCTTTAATTATATCAAAGAATTTAATGTTACTTCCTATTCGTGCACTGTTCATAGAGACAATCACAATTAAAGCTTCCCAGCTCGATGAAAATGTATATCTATTAATTCGATAGTAGTTGCTATTCTCTTTGATTACTGTGGTTTCAAATGTCAGATGCACAAGTTGAGAAGAGTTCAAACTATTGCAACCACCTTGGTTTGAGTCGTCATGTGCTAGTGTTTACATTTAATTCCTGGCCTTTTTTCAGCCAATCACTAATCAGGAATTAAAACAATTCGAGGAGTTGCAGATTTTGAATCTGGCCTCGGAATGTTTATAAAATTTTTGGTCTTTAGACTCTTGTTATCGGGAATTAGAAGGTAAAGAGCGATTCCTTCGAGGAACTGATTGTTATTAATTTTAGGTAACCTTGTAAGTATATTTCAATTGAGCGCCGTTTTTCTTTTGATTTAATTATTTATGTTTGCTAAGGATGCGTAAGTGATAAGTAATGTTTAATGGATGTCATTCTTTAAATGTTAATCTAAGATTCCGCTAGTTTAGCCTCTCCCTCCCCTTCTTATGGTTTTAAGATCCATATGTTATCTCTGAATGCCTTAGATGATATGTTTATTAGTTTACAAATCAATGCCACTGCATATCGTTTAATAAGCATTTATGTTGGTTTATGCCAAAGGTTGTGACATTTAAACCCTTATTGTATATTGAGAATCGCCCAATTAATTTTATAATTGGAAGCGTATAACTCTAAAACATTGTATTGACTGATGAAGGATCATTCTAATATAAACGGTATGATAGAGGAAAAAAAAATAAAGTAGCTTACTAAAGTTAATTCTGTTTTGAAAAATTTATTTAAGATAGACTATTTAATAAATGTTCCTTTGCTCCATCCTAACCTATTGGCAGCCATGTCCTTCAAATTTTCAAAGTGATTATTTGATTTTCAAACTGCCAAATAACTGTGCATCATTTTACCATTTTCAGAACATTTTTATTATTTTTTTTATATTTTTACAATTATGAGAAGCAAAGTTACTATGTCAATACTAACCCAGAGATTGTGCTTTTGTCAAATATTGCTGTATTATCCTGTAAATGACCTGAACTGTGAAGAGTACTATGATTTCTTTTCGGTGATTACATTTGACTATAGTACTACCTATGATCTTGGATTGTAATATTGGAATAAACTCCTTTTGTTATGCTATACAGAGTTTAATTTTGATGATGCCCAATGCAAAATGAGGAGAACATTTGTAAATTCTAGGTTAAAGAAACGTGTCTCTCGCTCTCTGAAAAAAAAAAAAATTATTGGAAGCATTTGCTTCATATCTATTTATTTAAACCGTATAATATTCACTGAAAAAATCTGCATATTTTTTTACTTCACATTTTTAAGTGATATTGTGTATTCGATTACTAAACGTATGTTAAAGCATGTCTATGTTCGTACAGATAAGTTATTTTAAAATATTTCGTCCTTGAAGTCACCTTTTTTACTACTCCTAAAATGAAAAATAAAAAACTGGGCAAGAATGTTATCAGATGGTTAGAATGAAAAGGTCATTGATTGATTGATCAAAAAAGATTTAGAAACTGTAATGTCATTAAACCTTTTAGCTGTTTTATGTGTTCGTAGTTTACCTTGATAGATTACACATGGTTTAAATGACCTAAACATATTAAGCATAAAAAAAAAGATTAATAAGCATATTGATATTCATCAGGGAATATCTACTAGTATACAGTTGAATCAGCTAAATTTTCCATAAATCTTTTTACTGATATCTGAACTCATTCTACTTGGCTCAGGATTTAAACCTGAAATGGCTTACAGAGTGTACTATTATGGGAGTGGGAGTGTGTGTTACAAATGTCAGATGCATCTAAACCTGTAAACTTATGTACCTGTAATATATTTAGATACAGTTTTAAGAATTGATTCATGAATGAATTATCTTGTATAAAGTTAATAAAGCAGGCTATGAAAGTGCTTGTTACACAAGCACTTTCATATCCTGCCTTCAATATTGAACATTCATTCTTAACTCTGTAATAATCAACCTCTGTGATAACCAGTAGGTTCAATGAATTCAAGAATTTTCCAATTCATTTTTTATTTTTTTTAACTGTTTATTTCTGTGCTCAGATGGCAAAATGCTATGTCACTTTTTTTAAAAATCTATGTGACAACAAGTCTAAGATTCAAAATGTCGTAAAAAATCAGTAATTTGTTTTACATAAGCAGACGTGGTACCAATGTTTCAGAAAAATAGTTGGCTATTACTTACAGTAGTTACAGTAAATAGAAAATATTGGGAATTATAGGAAAATATTAAAAGCATCAGTTTGAATCTGTGAGGGAATGATGTTATTCAGGAATTCCCATGAGATATCTGATCCTTCATCACTCATGGTTTGCATTTATCAAAAATATTTTTTTCCTCTCTGAAACTTGAAGAGTTTATGTTTCGACTGCTGAAATATTCTGTTTCTGTTTTTAATACCACATTTTTCTTTCTGAGGACTTTTTTCGTGCTAGATTAATACATGGTCAAAAGTTAGCAAAAAAATAAAGACTGGGAATTTCCAAAGAACTTGAGTTTTTTTTTCTAGTAATATTTTATACTTGTCCCCCTCCCAGTGATGTACCCAGGATTTTTTCTTGGGGGGGGGGGGGGGTTGAGCGAGATGAATGGATAAAAATATTTATAATGCGTGGGGGGGAGGGGCCAAGATCAACGGATAAAAATATTTATAATGCAAAATATTCATAATGCAATTTCTATTTCTTTGGGGAGGCAAGGCCCCTTGCCCCCCACGTTGTGCCACTGCCCCCTCCTCCCTGTAACTGATAGCACTGAGTTTGGTATGATGGGAGATGGAAATGTATGATGTTCATAAACTCTCAGTTTATAAAATAGTTTGAAGTGTTATTAATATGTATCTTTTGGGCAAATTAAAATTATATATATAGTTTATATACTCCTTGTATTTGTTTTAAGACTTTCTACCTTATATGACAATGCAGACTTTCATTATTTTGACTTAATTCTAAGTGTAGTAATAGATTTGACTCTTGTTAGGGAGATTAGGGAAGACTGTTACATTTAATTTTCAATTTTCATATATTATGAAGGAGATTTCAGATCAATCTAGAAAAAATGTTTCAAGATTATTAAGTATTCAAATATACATCTTCAGATTACATTGCAAACTGGGTAGAAAGTTATATGTGTATAGAAGTTTTTAAGTTTTCTTATCAGCAAAATATATATTTTGCACTATTCTTTGAAATGTTAACTTACTGATATACCTGGATTATGTATGGTTATGGAATTCACTTTGAATAATATTTAGTTTTTAGTGTTGAATTTATTAAATATTTATGTACCAAAATACTTTTGAAAATTTTGCCTCCTTTCTTTAGTGTACCTAGATCTTGATTTATAAATTTTTATAGTTGTTTTGCTACTCCAAGGTTCACATAGCTTGAATCTCATTGGTGAGACAGTTGACAGTGTGGAATTGTGAGTAGAATGAGGTGATCAGTTAAATCACTAATATATATTTTTTCAAAAATCCAAAAACAGGATACTCTGCAATAAGTTGGTTATCATAACAATTGAGAGAATAGTGTTAAATAAAAAAAAAAAAAAAAAAAAAAAAAATTCCTTTTTAAATCCTTCTAAATATGCAGAAAATATTTATCAATAACTGACACTGTATTGGATGCTCTTGAACATTTATTCATATGATTTTACAGTATGCACTATAAGGTATGAAATATTTCAAAAGCTTTTTAGGAATTCAATTAATAAAAGTTCTACAGGGTGTCTACTAACATGAAAAGTCACAAAATGGGAAAACGGTCATGAAAAGTAATGAAATTGAAAGGAAAGGTCACAAATTATTTCAATTTAAAATTTTTTTTATCAATATAATGTAGAATACAAAATATGCTCCTAACGGGTTGGACCCCCCCCCCAATTCCGGAGTTTACTGTATTGCATTTTAACATTGAAATAAAAGTACATTTTAAATGTAACATTTTTTAAAACTGCATATATATTCAAAATTTAATTTTTAAATAAAAATTCAAATTTTTAAAATTTTTATTTACTGTCTTAACCCACGAGCACTCGCACCCAATTTCGAACACGAGAACTCTCACCAGGTATCTCATACCTTAGTTAATTTCTGCTATTTAAATATCAATTAATATTGTTTATATGCAAACCTTACATAACTAAAGAACATAAAATAATAAATTAAAGATTTTTAGTGAATTTTAATAATACTTACATTTTTTAATAGACAATTTTTACAAACTACATACTGATGTTCAACATAGAGACATTTTTGGCATATAAACTTTGTTTTTCTGTCCCTATTACTTGGTCAAATTTAACATCGTTTATATTTTGTCTTGAGTTTTTTTGCAGGCGGTTCACTATTAGTGATTTCCAAAGAGTGAGTCCCAGTGTTTTCAGAAAGGAACGGCTGTTTCTGAAGTGTGTAGGAGGATTTTTCGTGGACATCAACAAAATCCTGGCATAAATAGCAGCAACATTCTCAAGGTTTTCGGAAATATGTCAATTGCAATTCCATCCGTCGCATACAAATCTTTCAAATTAGTGTGCGATGACTTATGCATTCCACATAAATACAACAGTCCAAGAAATGCTCTTATTTCGATTTCATCTGTTTTCTTTGCATCTCGCTTTTGATTAAACGTTCTTTAATCTATTCGATATATATGTTTGTGCATTGCACCATCATATTTATCATGTTGCTATCGAAGAGAACATTCCATTTAAACATTAGTATGTACTTCAATGGTGATGAAATTTTATTTTTAAGGTCATGAAAAGTCATGAAATTGACTTTCTAAAAAGTAGTAGATACCCTGTTCTATAGTTTATCAACTTGTTTTTCCCTGGTGGAGGCATATATACGTTTGTATGTATATATATTTTTTCCTGTAGGCATAATTTTATTAATTTTTTTTCTAATGGGGCAGGTGCTTGTCCTGCATTTTATTCAGTATAAAATAACTTAAAACTGAGGAACCATTGAATTGAAGGATAAATGAACTATGTAGGCTTTTCCTTATAATTATTATGTAACATACTTTAAAAGTCTGATTTCTACAGATTTGAAATTCAATTGGAAATATTTTTCCAAGAAGTAATTTTCCTATGAAGCCATAAAACCATTTTGAGATTGTGTTTTTTTGGTTTTACAAACATAAATTAATACTGATAATTGAGTTTTTTTGTGTGTTTCATTTGATTTGCTACCGTATTACAATAGTGATAATGAAATGAATAATTTATTTTATAATATATTTATATTGGGTTGATTGGAAAGAAATGAAGGATTTTAGGTTACCAGAAATTTTATTTGCATACTAATGATGTCTTTTGACAAGTTACATATCCATCATATCATACTTTATGAATTTTAGTCTCTTGGAAATGCTGTAGAAGACATTTGGGAGATTTGTTCAGTATATCCAGATGCTATCAATGCAACATGTCATTGCTAACAATGGTTTTAAAAGTTTCGAGAGGGAATTTTCGATCTTGATGATGAGCCTAGATGTGGGCGGCCAAGGCAAGTTTATTAGGATGAATTGAGGATAATGGTCGAGTCAGATCCATGTATCATCAATAGAGAAATAGCTGTGAAGCTTCATTGTGTACAATCAACAGCAATGGAACATTTGAAAGGTATAGGCAAGTCTGATTGTGCTGGTTAATGGGTCACACGATCTCTTGGCTCAAAACCATCAGCATTAAGTATCACTTTTGCTCTTCACTGGTTACATGAAATGAAGTTGAGCCTTTTTTAAGGCAAATTGTGACTAGTGATTGAAAGTAGATCCTTTATGCTGATGTATTGAGAAGACAATGGTTGAGCCCAAAAGAGAAGCCTATTCCCCCAAAGCCAGGATTGCATCAAAAGGTTTTACTCTGTATATGGTGGGATATGGAAGGTATATTTTGTTATGAACAGTTAGGAAATAACCAAAACATTACTGCAGACATCTGTTGTCATCAGTTGGATAATTTGAAAGAGGTTTTAACCGTCAAATGACCATTATTTGTCAATAAGTGGGGTGTGATCCTTCAGCATGATAATGCTCAACTGCATACAGCTCAATTGAATCATGAGAAACTTAATGTATTTAGGTGGGAAATTTTTCCTCATCCACCATACAATCCAGATATAGCAACCTCAGATTATTACCTGTTTTGTTCACTGCAGCATTTTATTGATGGCAAAAATTCACATAGTAAACAGGTTATAGAAACCAATTAATGGGTATTTTGAGTCAAAGCCAAAAGTATTCTTCAAAGCAGGAATTGAAAAGTGCCTGAGAGACAGGCAAATGCCATAGAAAATGATGGAGACTATATTAATGATTAATTTTATACATCGGTAAAAATTTTTTTTTCCTTGGAAGTTGTCCATCTCAATCCTGCATAATTTTCTGATCAACCCAATATAAATAAGAAACATTTTTTTATCAGAAATTATTTTTTTAATTTAATTTTTAACTAATTTTAAAATTTTATTTCTTTTAGGGCAAAATGAAAATCTTAGGTATTGAATTTGCGCCTTTAAGGATTCCATTAGAAAGGAGATTGCAGACTGCTGCTGTATTTTATTACTGTACTAATTTTGTATTTTTTGGGTTTTTTATGCTAATATTATGTTTTTATCTTCTGTTTACAAGATATTTTTATCTACCTCTTTTATATCTGGCATGGTTTGTTTATGATCACAAAAAATGTTGTCAAGGTGGTAGACGGGCTGAGTGGTATCGAAAGTGGCGTCTTTGGAAGTATTTTGCAGATTATTTTCCTGTGACTATGGTAAAGACTGCTGACCTAGATCCAAATAAAAACTATATTCTTGGATATCATCCTCATGGTATAATGTGCTATGGTGCTTTCAGCTGTTTTGCAACTGAAGGAACTAATTTTAGCAAAGTTTTTCCTGGAATTACTGCTAGAATTTTAACTTTAGAAGGACAGTTTTGGTTTCCTTTCCACAGAGAACATGCTATGTGTACAGGTACATTTATTAATTATTTTATTTGAATTTTAAAATTGTTAGTTCTAAATGTTTTTGTAACAATTTGTTATAAATATGTAAAATGTTACTGTTTATTTATAATTAGACATAATTGTTCAAGCTTTGGGAACATTAGTATATCAAAGTCTTGTTCAGGCGTAAACTTGTTACCCTAACAAGTTAATACCAAAACCAAATTACACCCTTTAATACCAAAACATTGTTTTAAATGCCTTATCATTTCAGAGGCATTAATATTAGCTTTAATTTTGAGGGGGAAAACATAAATGTTCAGGCAAAGAAGGTTATCACCAGGTTATGAAGCAAGTAGTGCTTAAGGAATAGTATTTTTCAAATAACATTTGTGTTCAATCACAGAAGTTCAATATCTGTTCCTTACTTTATCTTTAGCTTCTTATACATAATATTTAGGACCTCCTGGATTTGCTTATTGAAGTTTACAGTTGATTACATAATATAATAATTGGTTAACATTTTATACTAGCTGTCCTTTAGATTTTAAGTTTTCTTTCAAATTTTAAGTTTTCTGCCGCAGAAGAAATTTTCCTGGTAGTAAATCCGTTCAATATATTAACAAGTTATAAAAGATCAGGGTTTTAAGATTGTTTGTGAAAATCTGGTGTTGTTTTGAACTCTCATTAACAATGAAATGTTAGTCTTTAATAAATTCCTACTAAGACTGTACATGCATTTTAATGGGTGATCATCTAAAGAGCTTTGTCTTGACCAAAAAGCATTAGATTCTGTCCAAACATTAATTTTTTCCTGTATATAAATTGTTTATACAGTATGATTAGAGCCTGCATTCTTCTCTGTATTCTAAAAGTCCTTAATAGTAGCACAATGAACTACTCTAATAATGCAACAGGATTTTGTATCAGAGCTAAAAGGGTCAAGAAACTGTTTATTGCTTATAAGTTAGATTCAGAGGATAAGCAGACAGTTAGTAGTCTTGTCATTTGCAAAAGACTTTATTTAAAGATTATGGAAATTTTAATTATATCTTGTCTGGAGTTATATACTTAAAGAGAGCACATAGCTTGCTTTTTCTTGTTCTGTACCTTCACAATATCTTGCATCATATCATTGTATATTTCACTTGTAAACATAGCAAGTTTTGTCTTTTAAATGTTCATTAAGTTAAATGGCAATTAATGCTTTGTATTACTTGTAATTTTCTGCTTAATATTTTTGGTATGATGTGACTCTATAGTTTTAGGTTTCATTAAGTGACATTCTTAAGGGTTTCTTTGACTAGATTAAACGCAATTAAAATCTTACTAATAAATCTTATACTTATCTTGATACTATAATCTTGAAGGCATTGTACTGCTATTTTTTACCCCTTTCTCTTAAATTATGTAGATGGATGAACTTAATTTTTGACTCGGATGTTGAATAATTTTTTTTTTTCATTAAAAGAAAATTTTTTCCTCTCACTAAAAAACTGTACCTATGCATTTAATTTTGCTTGTATATATATGTATATTTTAACATTTTTTGATCACTTTTGATTTTAAAAATGAAAAAATAAGGGGGGAAAATGTTCACTTAAAAAAAAATTAACAGAATAGAATATGTGTAGTGATAATTTGTTTTTACTATTATCATTTGAGCTATGAATCAGGAATTTAAGGTTGCTAAAAAAATTGGCTGATGCCTAATTTATTTATGTGTATATAAAAATATATGTAATAAACTGATTGTAATTTTAATCTTGGCCTATTTCATTTTGGTGATGCATTAAAAGTTTCTTGTACAAAATAGAATTATATTTTAATTACTGAAGATTATATTTCATGTGGTTTACATAGGTAATATCCTTGCAGGTGCATGTGCTGCTACAAAAGAAAGCATTGAATGGAATCTTACAAAAGAAGGAAATGGTAATGCTCTTATCTTAGTTGTTGGTGGAGCTGCTGAAGCTTTAGATGCTCATCCAGGCAATGTAACATTAGTTTTGAAGAAACGGAGAGGGTTTATAAGGCTTGCTCTTAAATATGGGTAAAATGTTGATAAAACTGTTTTTGCTTGAATTGTAATTGGCCCTTTTAATTATTTAGAGCTTTTTTGCTTGACATATTTTATGTGAAACAGCATGATCTTTTCAGGTAGTATTATACTCGCTTCACTTTAATTTTCTGTTCTGTTATTTACATTTCCACAAGTTTCAGACTTTGTCCCATAGAATATAATCTCTCAGTCAGCAATCAAAATGCCATTACATGAATGTGTAATATATATAAAGAAAATGGACAAATAGAAAGAGAGCAGTTATTTAATATTTCTGCTTATGAAACTTCATAAACTTTTACTTTATTTATACCAGACAAGGCTATATATAAAATTTAAAGTCTCAATGAAATATTTTTCATATCACTTGTGGAATATTAGGTATCTAAAGAAAATAAACCAAAATGATAAAACATATTAGAGCAGGGGTTGGAAACTTTTTTTTATTAGGAGGGCAAATTTCAGAAATGGGGGGGGGGGGGGGGTGTTTGGTGGACACCGCTGGATGAAGAGGGAGGGAGATAAAGTTTAAACATGAAAATATTAATCCGACATAAATTTTTAATACATAAATTCAAATTTTAATTTAAACAAAACAATCTTAAAATTGATAATTAATGTGATATTTGACAATGCAAATCTGCTGCCAATTTGTTGTAATGTGGCATAAGTTGAATTCTCAGTTCTTGGGCATTGGTCCAAATGAGTGTCAGTGAGGCTTGATCGGTACTTTGATTTTTAGTATTTCATATTTGAAAACAAAGATTCAAAAGCATATTTTAACGTACAAAGAGAGTTCAATTTCAGAGTACATTTTCTCAACAATCGGAACGAGCAATAACTATGAGTGTTTGTTGTTCAAATATCTAAAATTTAGATATTTAAATGGCAGGCACTTTAAAATTGTTTCATGAGCACCGCGTTGCCGACCCCTCTACTAGAGTAAATAATATTTTTAACAACCTGTTTTAACTGCTTCTGAAATATTTTTTTCCTGTTAGTGGATTTATTAAACTTTACAAAATTTTGTCATTTAATGTAAAATGATAAATTTCTGCTTTCAGATTTATATAGGTAACAACCTTATAAGTCTCCTTAATAATGCCCTTTAGGCATTCAGTCATTTTATTGATCTATCATCTTATACAAAATTATGTCAAATGATATTTAAAACTTTATAAAAAAATTATATCTTTGGTTTATACTTTTAAATTTTAAAATCTGAAGTTTTTGTTATGACAGTGTGTCATAATTGAATATATTTGTTTTAAAACTTTAATTCATAGTAAAATAATATTTTACTTGTGTTAAAATTGTCTGCTGAAGTTTTCTTTTTATAATTATTTACTTTAAGGGCATCTTTAGTACCAGTTTTTGCATTTGGAGAAAATGAAATATTTGATCAGATTGAAAATCCACAAGGATCCCTATTACGTCGATTTCAAGATAAATTGAAAGAATTTTTTGGATTCTCAACCCCATTGTTCCGGGGAAGAGGCATGTTTCAGTATAATATAGGCATGTTACCATATCGTAAACCTATACATGTTATAAGTAAGTAGTAATGATTGATTCTGTTTTATAAATACTATACCATACTTTCTTCTGTATAATCCAAGGTTTAAGTCCCGAAAATTTCTGTATTTATGAGTTGGTAACATGGTCAACTGCATATAATGTCTGAATTTTTCTAAATCAGCCATTATAAACATTAATACTTTAAAACCGCTCCTTAAACATTTTTCATTCATGACCCCTTTTTATCATCAAGAAATTTTTTTTCGACTCCAGAAAATAAGGATATAAAGATAAATATTTTCTTCAAGAGGTCGCGCTAATTATTCAGATTAGCGTGGGAGGAAGTAATGTAAATGTAAAAATCAGTCAGAAGGGACAGGAACTTTGTGGAGATTGCGGAGTAGGGCATCTCAGTGATTTGTGCTTTATTTTGTTTTCTTCTATAGTATAATAAATGTTTGTGTTATTGAACTGTAAGTCATTAGTACAAAAGAACAAAGCATCACAGTAGCCATAGGATTCTGCATTTTGCTATACCAGCTTAGTCAGTAATGTGGCATTTCTGATTATGTATTAGTACTAAGGTGTTATTCTTTTCAAATGCATTTAAATCACTGATCTTTGTGTCATTAAAATTTTTTTATGTGACATATCACAAAATTTGCAATAACAGCCACATTTGGGCTATATCACTGCAGTTGGAGACCACATCATGTTCTTCATATTAACCATTGGTAAATATGTAGAACATTTTATGGTTTTCCCCCCAAAAAATCTTACCAAGCCATCTATTGCAGAGAATTAAAAAAAAGTTTGAAATAGTCTCTGCAAATTGGTAAAAAGGAATCATCTGACAAAATCAAAAATTGATATAATTTGTGCTAATTGGTTAGGGTAAATCACCTGACAAAATCATGGGATAAATGTATCTGATATGTTAGTAGACATGTGTCTCATTCCACAAACATTGCTGTAGAACCATATTTAGCACCACATCCATATTATGTTCATATTTATATTTACACATTCCACATTCATAATTATTCATATGCAGTTTAAAAATAAAATTATGTCGGTTTTTGTGGCTACTGGTATTAGGTATCTGTACAAATCAATAAAAATTTGTTGTACATTACCTTTACATTTTTTACTGTTTTATTCTCAGAATATGACCTGTAAAATATCAAAGTATTTTTTAATTTGATGTATTTTGTTTAAAATATGGTTGTTTAGTGTGTTTATTTGAATAGCATTCAGCTTTTAAGGTATTATCATTCCTTGTATGTCATATGTTAAGCAGGTTTTCAAAATTCTTCTCAGGATGAAATTAATTTTCTTTATTGATGAACAAAACTTTTGACTGTCAGTTTTTTTATATCACTACCTCAGGCATATGTCTCTATTATAAATTATGTATTGCTTTGATTAAAGTAATAAATTTCTAATATGTAACACGTATATGTGTATGCAAATATAAGTACACAATTCATTTAGATGTGTTTAAAAGTAAGTAATTTTTAACTAAAATTGGGACTACTCACCCTGGTATACATGCTGATACACAAGGAAGCAATGAGTCAGAAGATTTTTTCATATTTATGTAAGGGAACAATTAATTTTATTTGAATTAGCCATTAAATGTATTATAAAGCATTAAAATTCCAAATCATTCATTGCTTTATCAGATTTTAGTTGTCTATTTCATAACTTTTTCCTTATGCAGTTGGGGAGCCTATTGATGTGGAAAAAATACCTGAACCGACTGATAGTGATATTTCCAAACTGCATGAAACTTATATTCAGAAGCTTACAGAATTGTTTGATGAACACAAAACGAAATATGGGAAAGATCTTAAGCTTTTCATAAGCTAAGATGAGCTATATATGAACCCATTTGGTAAAATCAAAATTTGCTATAATTGTTAATTTTTTTCCAAATGTTGTATTTACTCAAATGAAATGTAATTATGCAGATGTTAAACTTCAGTATTAACTTTTGTAAATTTTTTAGTATAGTTTGTGATAACGTTTGACTACTATGTCAAAGTATATTAAAAATCTTACTTTCTTCATAACCATTTACTTTTTGTGAATGATTTTGTGTATATCGTCCATGCATGAGGCCCTTATCTATACTTTTGATAAATAATTATGCATGGGAATGCTGAAAGATTTATACTCATGGTAACAGTAATGCGGGAAACATATTCTATCTTTGATATTTTCACTCAGGGAATAATTTTATCTAAATATGTCCTGTTTGGTTGAAACATTATTGTAAAACTTTATAAATCATGTTTTGAAAAGCTATTTTTGAGTACTTAACTTTTTGAACTATTTTTTCATTGTAAGAATTCCAAAGCTGTTAGATAGAAAGAAACTTAAATATTTGAAATTTTTAGCTATGGAGCTGTTAATTAGATTTTGATTCTGAATTCATTTAAATTATACATTTAAATATTTTAAATTTAGTGCGTTGATTTTTTTTTTTTTTTTTTAAGTATTGAGAAGACTATAATATTTTTATGTTTCTCCTTTAATCTGCTGTAATCTTTTTTATAGTTGTAATTTTCTTTTGCTAAATGAGCAGGAGGGGATATTTACTCATGTATTAATAGCTCCAAAAATTGGGATTTTTTTTATTTAGCTCATTTTTTTAGGCTGTATTTGTTTAAATATTATTGGTAAGGACTTGTCATTAATTGATATAACTAGTTGCCTGTTATTGTGTATTATATCAATTTTGGAAATTTTTATTATCACTCTTATCAAATTAAAGAGGGATCATGAATTTTTTTTTGTTATTTTAATAGTGTGATTGCATTGTTTTCTTTAAACATTCTAAAATTTTGAAACATTAAAATTTGTACTGTATATTTCAGTAAAATTGTATAATTTGTGAAAAGTAGTATATATTACTGTACTTGTATATTGTATTTTTGGTTGTAAATTTTTTAGAAAAGGTAATATTAAACCATACAGGTGATTTAATTACTCATTCATGAAGTATTGACTAAAGTAAATCTGCCGGCTCTCTGGATTGATGTTAACTTTGCATCAGCAGAAGCATTCATTACTTTTTAATTAACATTTTATGAATATATTACAATGTGATATTTTTATGAGGTATTAATTCAAATTTTTATAAGATTGTAGCTTGATTAAATATTTTAAAATAACTGTATATAAATTATTCTACACTTTAGGAGAATTCCATATTCCACATGCTTACCTGGTCTCCAGGTTCAGTTAATGAATAATTGATTATCTCATATATATATTTATCTGATGTACTTTTTATTTATTATCTCTATCATATTATCCTGAGAACTTTAATATTTTGCAATGATAAAAGCTAACTCTTTGTAAAAATGTCCTGGCTTCAATGCTACTTTGTAGAATTAGAGGAAGAAAGAAAGCTGAAGTTTTGAAAATCAATCAGGAAATTTTTAAGAAAAATAATTGAGCTTATTTCAATTAAATTTTTTTGTGATACAGTTAGTAAAGTCAATATACAGAATTAGATATTTCTCTAAAGTCTATTTTTCATGTTTCAGTATTTTGTAATAAGCATCTAGAAGCATTTCAATATCCTTGAAATTTAATTAATATATTCTGTTATAAAGCTGAAGCTTTTTAAGTTCTTTTACTAATTTAATACTATTAAAGTGTGTGTGCTCACTTATAATTTTAAGATAGTTTTATAAAAGCTTATTATAAATCTTTTTCTTTGAATATATTGAAAGTTTACTATATTCATTTGTTTTCTCTATCAAGTGTATCTTGGTATCTTTGAAATAATGTTCTTTTATTTGTGCATTATTTTTTTTCCTTCTATTAATTTACATCATTCTGTTTTTTAACAATAATGGTCATTGATATAAATTGTTTTAATGTTCATTTATTAAAAGCTTTGATTGTTTGTTATTTGTATTGTTATATGGACATTAACTTCTGTAAGGAAATCCTAAAAAGATAGAATAGCTGTTATATAATGTTCTATAGTAGCTGTCCACAGGAGCCCTTTTCACACTGAAATCTGTAGTTCATATCAGCAGATTCGATTTCTGTCATGTGTATAGGGGAGACCATGGAAAGTAGTGTTTTTATTATTAATTCCTTCACCTACAGTTAATAATTTAGCTCTGTTAGAATGTTGTAGTTCCAAACTTTTGCTAGGTTCATGAAGAATATTTAGCCTTTTTTAAAAATTTTGTTGTTTGTTTTTAAAAATTTTGTTTAATGATGAAAGTTTTTATGCAACTGTTACACTTTTAAGTTTTTGTCATGGTCTTGTATACTTGTATTTTAATGACAATACACCATGTATTTAACAGGAACTGTAATGTTAATATTGGTGATATTAATTTTTACTTTGGGGCAAATGAAATTTCATTCAGAAATATTAAATGCTTACCAATCAGAGCAAAATATAAATGTATTTTCATTAAATACTGCTTTTTGTCTGTATACTTTGCCATGTATTTATGTTGTGTTTTAAAAATTTTACTGGTTTTATACTGCGACTACATTATTGTATGTTTTATTTTCATGTTTGTTCTCACAAAATTAGCCTTACTGTGATCAGTGTTTGAAAAGAAAGAAAGAGCTTATATGAATCCAATTCTTATAATTTTTTATATTTGTGACTATGTATATATTTACCACTTTAGAAATAGGTTTAATCTAAAATTACAATATGTATACACTGTAATAATGTGATATATGAACATTTATGTGTGCCAAATAAAACATTTCAAATTTTTCTTTTACTCTGTAGTCATAACTTATTCTTTAAGATAATAATTGACAGGGATAGTGATAAGAATCCTTTTTAGGCTTATATCATTATTGTAAGGGGATCGCTTGAAAATGAAGGGAAACTTAAAGATGTCTATATTCCTCAGACTTCCTGCTCGTAGTCAGATGTGTAAGACTATGCAATGGATTTGTTGTTGAAGAACCTGCTCGAACCTCAAAATACTTTTGCTTTGTTGTTGTTTTTAATGCCCCCTGTCTGGAAGTATTCTAGACCAGGTTCATATAGACTAGTGGGCTTAGGGGTATGGCTTCGGTTCATAATGGTACCACAAGGGTCAGAGTCCAATTTAGCCACGTGCCACCTGAATTTTGACCGAGCATCTCCCAGGGGTGACATCAGGGGAATTGTACCCTCTCTGACCTCATAGAGGGACTTTCTGGTCTACGGATTTAACGTGTCTATATACGGCCTAGACATGGTATTTAATGGCGCTTGTCGTAATTCGGTCCGAGCACCCTCGGCACCGAGAACTGACACGCTACCACTAGGGAACTTTAGCCTTATTTCATCAAAGATTACTGGCCTTATGTCAGAATTCAACTAAATTAAGCTCAATACTTTAGTGAAACATAAAACTGCTCAGAATAGACTTTTTTTACCCAGGAAGAGGAAATCAACTGCCCCTCTTTAGTTACTTTTCTGCTGTAAGCAGCTTTGTTGAAAGTTTATCCAAAAAGTAGGAAAGGACAAGTTAAAACATATTTATGCATTTTAACTAAGGCTGCTTCTCACTTTGTAGCTGTTATTTTTTTAAACTTTTGTAGTTCCAACCTTCATACATCGAATGATGACCGAATGGCTAGGGTGCTGGCAATCGGTACCAAAGTCTGTGGGTTCAAATCCCACTCTTGGCATGGACGTTTGTAGCCATTCAGAATCAGCTTTAAACATTAGGTCCCAGTTTAATTAGCCCTCTTGTAGCAAAAATTGACCGTAGCGCTCCAAACCAAATTCAGCCTTCGTACTGCGTCATACAGCTGACAGAAAATGGTAATTTTTTCATTCCAAGAAGAATTCAATGTGATTTTTATTTAAAACAGCAATATAGTGGCAATTTTTTTAAAAATTGCCAAGAATTGGGAATTATAACATAGATTAGTGATATTGCATTGCCTAATAATAAACACAAGCTGCAATTAATAGATACTGTAGGATTTCTGAGCTATTCCTTTTGTAATTTACCCATTGTGCCTTTGTTTTGAAACCTCTAATTCCCATGACAAAATTTCTTATTGTGTATAATTATTAACCAATATCTTGTAGCTGAACTTTGGGATTATGCCTAGATTTATCTTTAATAAAGAAAAGGCCATCGAAATTTCATGGTATTGTTATAGAAAGGTGAAATGCACGGCTTTGAACATTCTAGCATAATATGTAAATGCCAGTGTTTAAATTTTGTTAATATACATTACAGTTTCCATAACTGAAATGATAGATATCACCCATTCAGAATTACCACTAAGGTATGTTATGGCAATTAATGCATTTATATCAATCCTGTACAACACGTGGGCCGTACTCGTATGCTGTCCGCCAACACTCTCTGAGCCGAAGCCTTTGGTGATATATGATATTTGGTGATATTTAGATTCATAATATTATGAATCTAAAAAATGCAGAATATTTTTAGATTTAAAGAAATATTTAAGCAATGAATATTAATATTTATTTAATTTTTAAAACAATCGTATTTTATTTTTTGCTACATAAAATATTTTCCAATTTCCCATCCATACTCTTTTCTTGTAGCCTGCAGCAGCTTTCCATAAAGTAAATATGGCCATTACATTTCAAGTTGTGCAGGCCTGATTTATTTATATATATATATATATAATATAAAGCAACTTTGGGAATTGAAGAACTGTGTGAAGCTTTATACCGTTTATATGCATTGTATCCACAGTTTTAACCGAGTGATATTCAACATCGATGAAATTTATTGATACCAATTTAAATGTAATTTGTCTTGATTGACAAAAAGTATATATGAGAAGTTCTGTAGTGGAAACAAATGCACTCTATGTCGCACACAAGTTTATTCGTTTCAGTACAGTTAAGACCAGAGGATGGCCAAATGGCTAGGCAACAGGTACCAGAGTCAGTGGGTTCGAGTCCCACTCTTGGCATGGACATTTGTAGCTATTTGGAATCGTCTTTAAGCAGTAAGTCCCGATCTAATTAACCCTCGTGTAGCAAAAATCAACCGTAGTGCTCCAAACCAAACTAGTACAGTTGTGAACTTAGGATGAGACATTTAGCTGACAGTCTCTGTCTTGTACGGCTATGGACTCTATACATTGACACCTCTTACTGATTTTATATAATACACTGCTGGCCACCCAAACTGCAACACCAAGAAAGACAAGAGATATCACAAGAAAATTTATTTTGTAGATAACATGTTGACCAAGTATCAAATGATTAAATTTATAGACTTCTGTGAAGTGTGGTTCCTGCCAAAATCAGTAGCCAGAGTAGCCGCCATTGTTGGAGATCACCGCTGCCACACGCCTCGGCATTGATTCAGAGAGACTTTGGATGAGTTCTTGGGGTACAGCAGACCAAGCAGCTTCCACACGTTGCCAAAGTTGATCTGCTGTGGCAGCTGGGGGTGGAATCTGGGTCAATCGTAGAGCAACCGTGGACCACATGTTTTCTATCGGCGAAAGATCCGGAGAGCGAGGCGGCCAGGGAAGCAATTCAATCTGGCGATTGAAGAAGAATCGTTGGACAATGCGTGCCACGTGTGGTCGCGCATTATCCTGTTGAAATATGGCTGTGGGCAAGCCCTGAAGGTAAGGAAGGACAACTGGCTCCAACACCTCGGAGATGTAGCGCTGGCTGTTTAAAGTACCGGCAATGCGTACTAGAGGTGTGCGAGAGTAATATCCAATACCGCCCCATACCATAATACCCGGTGCAGGACCAGTGTGGCGGTGCATAACGCAGCTGTTCAGCATCCTCTCTTCACGGTGTCTCCAGACTCGAATGCGACCATCGTGGTGTTGCAGACAGAAGCGTGACTCGTCAGTAAAGACAATTTCATTCCATTCTGCCGTCCACATCCTTCTGTCATCGCACCATTGGCGGCGGAGACGTCTGTGGTTCTGCGTCAAGGATAGACAAAGCAATGGACGTCTTGCGGACAGACCACTCTGCTGTAAACGGCGTCGAATGGTACGCGCAGACACTGGATGATGCGTTACAGACTGCATGTTCTGTGCTATGGTTCGTGATGTGACTGAGCGATCCGTCACTGCCATGCGCACAATTTGCCTGTCATCACGTGAAGTGGTGCGCTGAGGTGGATGCGATCGAACACGCCGGTCCAGTCGTTACCTCCCTGCTTCCAACGATCACATATCCGCATTACAGTGTTTGGTTTCGTCCAACACGACTACCGATTACCCTGAAAGATAATCCACAATCTCGGTAGGCCACTATCCATTCCTCTGTCGAACTCGGATACTTGATCAAAAGATGACGCTGTTTTCGACGAGGCATAATTGATCTTTTTTTTTGAAAAAACCACAAGAAAAACACAATTGCCCGAACTTGAAATCGTCGAAATCTCCAAGCCTTACATAGCGCTTTGAAGTGGCGCCACAGGCTGCGCGTGATGTGCGCTCGTGCGCTGAAATTCTAATCATTTGCATATCTCACCTCCGCTGAATGATGTTTGTAATTTCATGTTATTTGCATGTTTTCTTCAGGTCTGTTGCATTTACAGTGGCCAGCAGTGTATCATAAAATGTGTCTGAGGTGTCAATGTATAGGTCCATAGCCACACGAATCTAAGGTTATATGGGTGAGATGTCTCTAAGGTTAATAGTTAGATCATTTTAAAGAGATATGAAATATTTTAAGGGGAAGATCGTGTTAGGACTTTGCACGGTAAGATCCGGTGTTTTTTTTTTTTTTTTAAGCAGAGTAGCAATTGTTTCAGAGCTGTCTACTATCCCTTGGAACTACATCCTGGAGATAAACCATTTATTGTAGGCCCTTTAGGTCAGATTGACCTAGAGCAGTGATTTTCAAGCCGCTGTGCCGCGAGATTTGAAAGTGTTCCGCCACAGCGCATGCCATTCATAAGCGACATCAGATAATTAGTTACAATCAGTTGTACATTCCTAGCGGGGACTGACTAAATTAAAAAAAAAAACGAGAGAAAGACTATTTTTGAAACACGTAATGACTTTTGTGGATTGTTGGATGACAAATATGGTGTGCTAAGCTAGCTGAGCTTATCTGATATTTTTGTTATTTTTAATAACATAATACAAGTATGCAAGGACCGAAAGAAAATATTTTAAACTTAACTGATAAATTGTTGGACATTTCAAAAAATATATTTATATACAGTCGGACCTCTATTTAACGAAGTCGCTAAATCCCCCCAAAAAAACTTCGCTATATGGAAAATTCGTTAAATAAAGATTCACTTTTAAAATACTTAAAACAACACCAAAACAGATTTTAAATTCATAAACACTAAATATTATTAATAAAAGTAATTAATCACACCTTTATTTTGTAAATAATGTTTATTTGTTTTATATATCTTACAATCCCGTCCGACGGGTTTGTAACCAGTTGCGCCGTGTGCGTGGCTCCATTTAATTACATAGGTTGCGACTCATCACGGACTGGTTTGTGATTTCAGTCAGTTATCAGTTTCTTTTGAGTTGCTCCTTGTGCAGACGGGCTTACCCATCAAACAGAAATCTGCAAGGAAATCAAGAATAAAACAAAACATTTTCCGGGAATACACTGTATTTTCAATTTTAAAAAATATATTAAAATTAATGAATTTTAATGACATAATCGCATTTATTATAATAAGTAATTTTAAGCATACATTACCACATGCGTCCTTAAGTTTAATTACTGATAAAGTCTGTTAATTTTGTCTGAGTTTTTTGTTTGAAAAAGTGTTTTCTCTCATAATACATTTCATCTTTGCAATGCACCAAAAACCCCTTCAGGCATATTTTCTTCAAACTGCAACCCTAGTCGGAATGTGTTAAAAGAAATATAACGTGTTAAATGTGTTAAAAGAAAGAATAAGTTTGAAATGTTCAGAAATATTTTGAGAAATATGGAGAAAAAAAATAATATTGGATCACAAGAAAAAGTTCGTTAAATAGAGAATGCACTTCGCTATTTGGAGGTTATTTTACGAAGAAATTCACAAAATGTTCTTGGTTCCAAGAAAAAGTTCGCAAATAGAGGTTCGTTAAATAGAGGTCCGACTGTATATACTTTATGGGGGAATAAAGCACAAGAAAGTAGTTTAGAAGAGTTTGAGTCAGTTCCAAAAGACTTATAAATGCTTCATAAAATACAATTGAATCACTTGACAATACTTGAGCAAAAAATTGTTTATTGCTTCCATATTTAAAAAAAAATTCATTGGATTCGGAAATCCATTGTGATAAACAGACACACCGGTGTATGCATTAACTTTGAAAAAAGAGGAAGAACTAATATCGGTGTGTATAACCGAGATTTAATTTCAAAGCATTCGGAAGACTCAATTTGTTCTGGATTAATCTTAAATGCGATTATCCGACAATATCACAAAAGCTTTAAGTGGTTATTACAATTTTCCCACATCTTATTTGTGCGAATTCGGAATTTTCGGCTTGACCAACATTAAAACGATAAAAGATCTAGTACTTTTAAATCTGGATCACGAAATGAGAGTGGCATTATGATTTGTACGCTCAAATACAATGAAGTTATCAAAAATAACAGCAGCTCAAATTTCTCATTAAATTTAATTTGTATTAAATAAAACATTTGGTTTACTTGTAATGCAATTCATTTTATATTCTATGACAATTATTTTCGTATGCTGTTTTTACAAATATATTACAGGTGATCTATCAATTATCCAAGTACAATTCTTTGAAATTTCTCTTATTGTTAGTGTGTCGCAAAATTTTTTAAACTATTAAAAGTGTACCGTGACGAAAAAACGTTGAGAATCACTGGCCTAGTGGCTAGTTACATAAACCTCAGGTTGTGCCGAATCGCAGTGAAGTGAGATCGCAGATGTATTTTGTACGAATGCGTTGTATTCTGTTTCTCGTTTTATTTATTTATTTATTTTGCCAATATTATCTGTTAGAAGCAATCAATCCGTAATACATTCTTCGAAAGTTGGACAGTGAGCAGATTTGAGTACCGTGGTCGGCAGATCTTAAAAAAAATAGAATAAAATAAAAACCTTAATCTGGAGACGGTCTCTGTAAAAACTACAGAGGCTGTTCACACATTTTTTAGCGATGTATATTGTATTCACAAAACTAAATTACATAAATTCTAGTGTTTTAAATGTTCTATTTGGCAATCCCTTATTCTGAAACATCTTTCGACACCACAATTTCCAGGCTAATAGTGCTTTTAAAGTGTCAGAAGAGGTATTCTATCCCATTCCTCCTGAACAGCTTTCCAGAGTCCTGTAAGGGTTTTTGGGACGACGTTTGGATAATGCAGATTTTAAAAGCACAAAAATCCATAAGTGATACATCGGGAGATTTAGTAGGGATATCAGTGAAGGGTATGGCCTTGATACCAGTTTTTTGTTCCATTTCTTTTAGGAAATTTACAGTGGATTTTGATGTGTGACTGCTAGCTTTTGTCTGATGGAGTCTCACAGATTGATGGCACTGTGGTTAAAGCGATGGTATTTTCATTAAGAAAAATTGGCGATAAAATATGTTCCTGATAGTATTTGGAGTTAATCTTGACATTTTATTCCACTCTCTTTATTTTTAACTTGCCATTATAAGAAAACCAGCAACAATCATGAATCCCTTAGTAAAACTTTCTTTCGATTCTTTGAACCATGTACTTAAATTTTTTTTCTCCACTTTTATGATAAAAATGCTCTTTTTTTTTGTTGCAATCATTTAATACACCCATGATTCATCTATTGTGACAATTGTTTTCCATTTTTCTTTGGATAAGTGTTTCTCATATAGAATTCTGCAGCGTGTCTGCGTTCAGCGATATGATTTGGAAGAAGATGCTGCACACTTGCGTTTTTTTTCGCTTTCTTAAGATTTAAATCAACGTTTATCATTTTGTTTACAGGGGGCCACCGAGCATTTTAATGATTTTTGCCAACTGTCCTTTTGGAACTTAGGGGTAGATTTTCTTTTAACATTAAACAACGTACCTTTGCAATAGTCGAAGATGTCCGTTTTTTCCTTGGATACTGTTTGGAATTTTTTATCCCGCTTGAGGCTCCAATTTGACGTTTTTTTTCCTTTCTTGTTGACGATATTACCTATCGACGCTTTAGAAATCACAAAACCATGACTCTCACATCGTTTTTGGATAACGGAGTATGCATATTTCTTTTCGGAAAGAGCATAAATGTAGCCTTCGAACCACTGCTTTGTTAAAAACGCCATTTTGAATAAAAACAAAACTTTCAAGCCGTAGACGATAGTTTTGACTTTTAAAAACATAGTTCAATTGTAATTATTTCTTTTGCAGCAAACGATTTTTTATTACCACTTACCAAAATCGTCTAAAAAATGTGCGAACAGCCTCTGTAGTTCGCTGATACAAAATAGTATTCTGTTTAACGACGGCACTTCGCTTTAATTGTTCTCGAAGAAGTATTGGGAAATAGTAAAAGGACAATCATGCAGTAGGTATCGTAAGTCTGACCTTTCCGGAATTATCTCATTTTTTAATGGTAAATCTTTCAAGCTTGGAACTGATAACGCTTCGCCCAGCAAGGTCTGAAATCAATGTTTTCGATCGAGGATTTTTTAGGAAACTGGCTTTCCAAAGAGATCCCTATTCTATAAACCTATATGGTGCATGTACACAAGATAGAGAAATAGTAGCTCGCGACCCATATCTACAGCTTATTTTTTCATCGAATATTCATCGCATATCGATAACCTGACGCTCCATTTTATCGAAACGCCCAATCTGATGATACATTTCTTATAGCTTCATGCTGAAAACAAGTGCATCGTCGGATTGGGCGTTTCGATTGGGCAGGCGATGATGTATTTCTGCAGAAATGCATCATTGGATGTAATGGATATTCGATTGACGGGCGGTTATCGCTTCTTTAATATGGGATGAGTTTCCTATGCAAAACCGATCTATTTTGATTTGGGTACTTCAGTAATTTTATGCCGTCATTACCAAAGATATTTGCCCTTCATTGACAGAGAAATAATTTCTGTAAGACAGTCACCAAGAGACAAACACACGATTGAAATGTTTACAGTTTCTAATGCCTCTAAAATATTTTAGTGTTAGTAATCGATGAAGAAGGAAGGAAAGAAAAATATTTCCTCTCCCCTGATTTTACTATGGACAGAGGGAATAGGGATCCTCAGTCCCATTTTTAGGAACTAAAGGAAAGAAAAACAACGTACATTCGAATAATTTATAAACATTTGCAGGTAGATCTACACTGCTGACCATTAAAATTGCAACACTAGGAAGGAAAGCAAGTATCAAACTTTACTTATTTTACGTTATACAGCATAGTAAGGCGGAAAACATGTTAATTGTAAGCAATCTTGGTATTATAGACAGAAGGTCTAAAATTAGTACCCACAGCTGCCGCCTCTGGCAACGTAAACAGCTCTACCGGTTAGGCATCGAGGCGCACTGGGATTGGATGACAGACATAGGCAAGTCATTCAATGCTGCTTCAAGTGTATGCCACACTTCATCAATCGTAGTGGCTGGAGAGCCGGTGGCGGCCCAGTCTCTCAGCAAACCCATGCACCAGATGTTTTCAATGGGTGAGAGACCTGGAGAACGTGCTGGCCAGGGCAGCAGTTGATACACCCTCTGCTGTCGAAGTACAGTAACAACCGCTATAGTGATCAGTGGTTATAAGAATCAACCGTTTATAAGAATCAATTATCGCAAAAACAAAACAAATGTATTATTTCCATGTTAAAATTTCCGCTTTAAAGAATCAATCCACCGGTTATAAGAATCAGTTGCAATCTTCGCCTTCCTTTCATTTTTCCAAAAAATGCCACTTGAACTCTCAAAAGGTTACGAAATTCTTCTTAAGTTTTTGAAAAGAAAGATTGATAAAACTTTGGGGGGGAAAACAGTCGTACAATACATTCCTTTAGACATAACATAAGAGTTCTCCCTTATACGTTTTTGCTAAACACTGTCTTATTAGCTTTACCCAGGAGCATCTAACCCGCCGAGTCCGATTTCGCTTTTCTTCCAGAAAGGCACTCCTTTTTCCCAACCACTTACGTCCTGGTTGCGGATTTTCGGACCCCTGAAACACATAAATCTTCGCGAAGTGTCCACCATCACTTACGCAAACGGGACAGTGGACCAGCACTTCAACGTGAACACGAAACGGATCAGTTTTGCTGAATCAGATGAACCAGATGCTGAATCAAACGTTTACGGTTTGATTCAGAATCAAACCTGTGAAACGTAAGCTATAAAGTGAATTTCGTCTGAGGACGAATATAGCATACGTCGCTAGTATTCACTTTAGTTTTCTAACAAAATGCCCAATTAGTGTTAGAACTTTTTGATAGCGAATTCAACTATGATAAAAAGAAGGAAAAAACTCTTAGTTTTTCTGAAAAACAGAACGTGAATTAGATATGATGCTCTTCCAAAGTGTAGTCAAGAGAAGCTGCCCTCTTGTTGAGTTTATAATCATGTGTTGTTACTTATAGATCTAGAAATTGAGTCTATAGTATTTGTTTAGAAATTGAGTATTTTTAAATTATAAAAAATAATTTTATATAATGATAAGTAACGTAAATTAAAGAGTATTAATGGTAAATTATGTATATATGTGCCGTGTGTTTATATATATATATGTACAAGTATCTACTTTTGTGTATGTGTGCCTGTCCAAAGGGAAGTTTCGGTTATAAGAATCAACCGCTTATAAGAATCAAAAACAGTAATAACAAACGTGATTCTTATAAGCGGAAATCAACTGTATGTCAAGACACGACGGGCAGCATGCGGTCTTGCGTTAATTTTGTTGAAAGATTACGCCCCTGAGGCCTCGAAGATAGGGCACAGCCACCGGCTTAAGGTATGAGAAATGTAACGCTGGCTGTTCAGATTACCGACGACGCAGACAAAAGGTGTTCGTGTCATGCACCCAGTGGCTGCCCATCACACCAAGTGCAGGGCCCCGTATGGCGATATCGAATCTAAGCAGGGTACGTGCGTTCTCCTCGGTGCCTCCAGACATGGCTACATCCCTCATGATGCTGAACGCAGAACGGGACTCGTCTGAAACTAATACGTGGTGCCACTCCTGTATCCAGTTTTGTCGTTGGGCGATCACTGTCGCCGCGCATATCTATGCTGCCCAGTGTCAAGGGAAGCCGCATTAATGGTTGCCGTGCCGACAGTCCGTGGTGCTCCAGGCATTGTCGCACTGTCGGTGCGGATACTTGTGCTGCAAACAAGCTCATTTCCTGACTCAAGGCTTCGTGATGTGGCTTACGATCCTGCAAGTCGACCTGACAACATACCTGTCCTCTCGGGTGTTAGTGGCGGGAGGCCGTGAGATCCCACATAGCCCTTCAGTATGACCATCCTTAAACCACGATTCCATATTCGCACGTCCTGGATCCGACCCCGTGCGAGATGGAATATCTCGGCACGATAGACTGCACTCTCGATAGGCTACGATCCTACCGCTATTGAATTCCAACACGTGCTGGCAGCCGTTTCTACTTCTATACGAGACATAATACGATCTTCTCACAAACAACCAACATTCAAATGCGGTTTCTGAATGGGAAACCCGCTGCGTAACTTTCTTTATACGAGTTTGAGATGCCTTTCCTCCCTCCTGTGTCAATCGATTGCGCTTAAATGTTAATCATTGCATATCCCATTTTAGTGAAGGTGTAGATGTCGTTGATGGATTACACAGAGTTATAATAAACAAAAGAATTTTAATCATATCATACTCGTAATGTCGTTGATTTACACTTCACATACTAAAAACTCGGATACAGGGATCATAGCGTCACATTGATTTAACAGAGTGTTCGCTCGGAACTAACACGTGTGTCAAGTACGAGAGTTGTACATTGAGTGAACTAGTCGAGTGTCCTACTAGACTGTATTTCGAAGTTCGGGTCATGGCTGGCATTATCTCAACTGCGCGCGCGCGCGATGATTGGCTGAACGATGATTGGCTGCGCGATGATTGGCGCGATGATTGGCGCGATGATTGGCATGAATGCTCTGATTGGCTGAACAGCTGATGCCACAGTACTCCCCCCCCCAAGTACCAAAGGTACGAGACTTAAAGAAACCTGGGGTTAAATCTGACTCTTCTCCCGGCACGCGTCACAGTAGTTGGTGTAGGCGTAGCCACAGGGTTGGGGGGGGATTCCCTGTGCGGCTGTCTTGAAGCCGATGTAGGTGTGACTGTACCTGTAAAAATGGGCACAGTTTCAAGTTCTGCGAACGCTGGTTTTAGACGACCAATGCCGATGACCGCCTTTTTCCGTTCACCATTAAGCTGAAATGTTTTGTGGTACGGTCAAGAATTTGGTATGGTCCGTTGTATGGCGGCTGGAGATGTGTCCGTACCGCATCATGACGGACTAAAACATGTGTGCAAGTCGCCAACGCAGGGTGCACAAAGGGTTTCGAGCTGGGTGCTGATCAAGGCCTGATTATGAACGCTGGGGGCCCCTGGGCAGATGCTATTTGGGCCCCCCCCCCCTTACGAACATTTATAAAAATAAGAACTATCCATGGGCTATACATACTATTAGAAGTACTAGTTGCATACACCAAGGGGGTTTTGAGGCCCCCTAGCGTCAGGGGGCCCTGGGCAAAGTCCCGGTTTGCCCATGCGATAAAAAGGCCCTAGTGCTGATGTCTGCACTGGCGATAGGTTTTGCATTTGTTTTCTGAGTAGTTGCAAAAATTCTGCCGTACCAATGTCGGTTTCTGTAGATGAAACAAAAAATTCGGCTGGCATACGAATTGTCGACCCGTATACTAGTTCGGCAGTGGTGCATTGGAGGTCTGGCTTGAATGCGGATCTTAGTCCAAGAAAAACTAAGGGTAAAGATTCAGTCCAGCGGTTGTTTCCTTTACATCGCAGATCTTGTTTTAACGAGTGATGGAAACGTTCTAAGAGACTTTTACTAGCAGGGTGGTATGGTGTTGTTCGGATTGCTTGATACCTAGCAAGGTCGACAGTTAGGAGAACAGGGAAGAATGGAACTGTCTTCCTTGGTCTTTTGTGATGGTGGAAGCGATTCCAAACATGCAATCCAGCCTGAGGAAAACGTGCGAGCCACAGTTTCCGCGGACATATCTGGAATGGGAAACGCTTCAGGTCAACGGGTAAATCTGTCAATACAGGTCAATAGATAGGATGCGCCTTCAGATGGAGGCAAGGGACCGACCAGGTCGAGGTGGACGTGATTGACGTGACAGACGTGAGCTGATGCCACACCATCATCTTCATGCGAATTGACATTTGTATCATTCCACCTTCATGGTAATGGAATTTTAATGGCCAGCAGTGTATTTTTTAAAGTTACTTTTGGAAAATATGCATCTGTTGACGAGCGTTAAATAACCGTCATTAGTAGGACTTTGCTTAGTCCATTTACGACTGAACGCACTTTCGATTTTATATCTCAAGTAGTTGGTTCCGGTCAGTGCAGTTGTTAACATTAGCAGTCACTACTCAGGAAATCGATTTTGTTTGTGTTTGAAAACGTTGTTAGTGTTGGACGCAGTGTGATCTGGGAATGGAAGAATTGTTATTTCGCCATTCGTGTCATATTAGTTTAACGTTTAAATTATTATGATACGTTTAACCTAACACTCGCTACGCAACTCCTTGTTCGTTTGGCAACTTTAGATAACTAATAGTTGTTTACGCTTGCTGTTTGCTGCTGTATCTGAAGTCGAAGTTACCGTTATTCATTGTGATACTTTAGTTGGGGCATTTACCAAGCATGTTAGTGAAAAGTATTTTTTGTTCATTGAAATATTATTGAGCACGAATTGACTGTAATTTGTAATAGATGAAACATTCAGAATTTCGTTGTTTGATTTATACTTATCATTGTTCATCTCTTAACGAATGTGGTTGAAGATGTGAACAGTTATGAGTGTATTAAGCAACAAATTGTACTTTTCGCCAGAAGGTATTGGCAGATATAGAGGATTGTTGTGAAATCATATAAACACAGTCTGGTATAGTTTACTTATATGTATTTCGATTTTTTTTGTACCATTCTTGTTTATGCTGTAAATCTAGATATTAATTGTTATTTTCCTTGACATAGCCTCTTGGGAAAAATTTATACCAGGAGTTTTTAGCCTCTTTCTTGCTGTTAGTGGTATACTGATAATTCTTGATTTATTGGTGGTATTTTAAAGTAGGTTTATCAGATCTGACACACCTAATATTTTTTTTTTTAAATGTAGAATAAGATTTCACATTACAAAAAAATTTTTTTGTTTTTAAATGTGTTATTTGATATTCATATTTTTTTCCTAGAAGCTATTAAAAATAGTTAAGTTTAAAGTATTAAGAAGTGTATTTATAATTTATTTCCTCCTTTTTTCTAGAGTCCCATTCACGATATATAATATTTAAGAATTTTCATTTTTTTTTTCTTGAATTTTGTAGGGAAGTAACTTACAAACTATCTGAAGATGTTGAAAAATACTCTCTCCCAATATATATATATATATATATATATATATATATATATATATGTATATGTATTTGTATTTGTGTGTGTGTACTTAGTCAAATAATTAAGAATTATCATATTAAATCATATAAATATTAAAAAGTTAAATAAGTTTATTGGTATTATTTGCAAAGACTGAAATGATTTTTCTCTAATAATTTTATATCTGTTTTAACAACTGTTTTAAAATAAATTGTAAATTTCAAAGGTATTTAATCATAAACTGTGTTGACAAAAACATTAAAATAGTTTCAGCTTCTCTTTTACTCTTGTGGATGTATAAAACTTGATTTGATCAGTTAAAACATTGTGTAACTTGCTTATATACATGCACATGCATGTATGGTAATTTAGCCATTGATTTTTTATTTTTTTTTTTATCTGAAACAGCTCTGAATTATTAATGTCCTTCAAAATGTTAAAGTATATTTTCATACTGAATTAGATTATAACCAGTGGTGGGATTCAGCTGGTTTGCACCGATTCTGTAAAACTGGTACCTAATGTAGGTATCTGTTCTACAGACCTGTGCAAACCGGCTGAAGCCCACCACTGGTTAGGGCCTAGAAACTGTTGTTAATTTATATGAATCCACCCACTGATTATAACTAGTAAAAGTTTTCAGAATTTTATGGAACTATTGCCTTTGCATAGTATATATGATAGTTCATACACTAAAAATATATTATGTTTACAGTTTTTGCCATATTACTTTTGTTTTATACATAGTTTAAAAATTTTGTATTGTTACAGTAATTTATATCTAAAATTTATATAACCTCTATATATGATCTCATCTGAAAATTAAAAAATGCTGGAAATGAATGAATTTATGATGTCAAGACATATATTTATATCTGTATAAAGATAACTAAAAGGAAGGACTCTATTAGCACTCATTTTCGCAAACAGTAATACCAAAAATCTAATGTGACAGTGAACAGTCTACTGTAAACTTAGTTTTAGATGCTATAGCTTCATAAATTTCTTTGCTCATATGCTGTAATTTGCTTTTCTATTGATTCATGCTTGATAAATTTAACATTTAGCTAAAAATGATGAGCATGGTAAAAATTTAAAAATAATACTGCACATAATCATCTAGAACAGCACAAATCCAGTGAAGTAACTCTTAGAGACTATTGTAGACTTAGTTTTAGACTCCAAATTTTCATACTTTTCTTTGCTAAAATTTTTTTTTCTGTTGATTAATACTGATAAATAAAACATAGCTGAAAATGGTAAACACAATAAAAATTTGTTAAAAATAATGCACATAATCACCAAGAACAACACCAAAGTCAGTGATGTAATATGAGTATAGGGTTAAAGTCAACTCATCAGAGCCTGAAATAGGATGAAATAAAAGGTTATTCCAAGGTTAATTAAAAGAAAAACCCTCCATAAACTGTTAAAAATTCAGTCTTAAAAAACAAATACCTCTCATACAAAGTGATAAATAAAACATTTAGCTGAAAATGATGATCATGGTAAATTAAAAAAAAAAAAAAAATACACACAATCACCTAGGACAGCACAAATCCAGTGATGTAACCATGAGAAAAGGGTTAAGATCAACCCATCAGAGCCTGAAATAGGATGAAAGAAAAGGTTTTTCCAAGGTTAATTTTTAAAAAACCCTTTCCCAAACAATGTCAAAAGTTCATCCTTCAAAAACAAATACCTCTCCTTCAAAGTGACTCCTGCATACTACTGCACTACTGCATACACTAAATGTAAGCAAATATGATTTTTATTCCAGGCTGTGATAAAGAGCTCTCCCCCCCCCCCTCCCAATTGATTTTTCACAAAATAAAGTATTTTATCTGTGTGCTTGTAGGATTTTTATAATTTTTATATATTTTACTTAAAAAGCTGTTTGAGGGGCATTTATCTGTATTTTAAAAAAGAAACGATGCTTATATACAGTCGAACCTCCATATATCGAAAGTAGCAAATTGCCAGAAAAAAATTCGATATATAGAAATTTCGATTTATAGAATTGAGCTTAGTTTTATCATAATTCTCCTAAAGAAATTAAAGCTAATTTTTGTATATGAAACTCCATTTCTAATTTATATGCGAATCCATTAAATGAAAGTTAATAACTAAAAATGAATTAATATGAAAGATTTATTGAGTACTATTACATACCTTTAAAAAAAACAATTATCCAGACAGTGGTTACAGTGATCACAGTTACATTCTTTTAAAAAAAAACTACGAATATCTTGCTGAACAGCCAGTTTTGCGGAAAGTTCAAAGAAATGTTCGTATTTATTCAGTCCACTAAAAAACTTAATCAGGGACATTTTCCACGAATTGAAGTCCACGACATATTGTTTCAAATGCCAAAAATTGAGAGATTTTATTCTAAAGTGGAATAAAATCTCTCAATTTGTCTTGAAAAAAATTTCGATATATAGAGATTGTTTTGATATATAGAAACAATTTTTCTATGTAATGAACATGGAGATTTGCTAAGAGTTCGATATATAGAAAATTTTGATATGTGGAAGTTCGATATATGGAGGTTCGACTGTACTTACTCATTTCTTAGAAAAGTATCAAGCTCCCTTTCTCTCTCTCTCTCTTTTTTTTTTTTTTTGTGTATGTGTGTGTGTGTATGTTTGTTTTAATTATATTATACATAGATTTAAAAGTATAGTTTTATAAATTTCATTTTTTTTTATTTAGAGTGTTTTGCTCTTAGTTATTTATTTTTTGTTTGATGCTTAGATATGTTTTCTTGCATGGCAAAATATTTTGCTCTGCTTTAATCTGGAAATTCAAATTCTTCTAAGAAATAAATATGATAAACTACATGAATATGCTTTTATTATTTTTTTTCAGAGCTATGTTATATCCTTAAATATCTTGAATAATATTTATTATCACCTGTACTGTAATTTAAGAGTCCTTAATTTTTCTAAGTGTTCAGAAATGGTTATTATCTTCCAAATGTTTTACATGATAAGTTTCCCCCTATTATTGACTAAATCTTAGAACATGTAAATCTTTGCTGCTATCTGAATGTACTTCATTTACTCTATTGTACTTAGGCTCTTACTCATATCTTCTAGTTATCGTTCTTATCTTCTAGTTTTATCAGCAGTTTGCTACCTTTTGCAATTTCTCTTGTAGTGGAGATTGGTTCTTTCTATAAATTTCTTGTTTCTCTCCCCTTCATATTACATATATATATCCTTTACTTCATGTAAGTAACTCAGGTGAGGATTTTTTAACATAGTAAAATTTTTCAGTTAATTTAATGCATAATTTACAGCAACTTCTGTAATTCTTTTCCTAATGAAAATTCGTTCTTTTCATTAACTTTCTTATTTCTCTTCTCTTCATATTCTCATATATATATTAATTATATATATAAAATCTATAT